>CAUZXS010000874.1:7500-47682 GCA_963585895.1 Sepioteuthis lessoniana | reverse complement strand
CAAACGGCGCGCTTCAACGGTCGAACTTCAACTAAATGTCTTCTTAAAATTCTCAAATTCCCTGGATCATCTCTTGTGGGTACGACGTCAACAACCCACTCAATTCACATTAACGGCTGTCCAGCCCCATTTTCTGTCTTGGGATTTATTATGACAGATGATGATTATCATATCCTTTCCGCGCGTGCGTAGGAGTGCACCATCTGACTATGGCCCCTGAACTAAGAGACACCGAATAGTTCAAAGCCTTACCAAACTAAATAATAAAATATAATTAACGAAAAATGATTTATATAAAAAAAAATCATTACTTTAATTATATAACAGTATGAGGATCCGAAACGCCTAGCTTGCTCAATTTTATAATCATATTTACCAACCCCTCCGCTCGGGCAGGATATGACACAATGTCAATTTTTAAGCGGAGTTTAACAGGTTTGAATTCAGACTTTTCCTTCTCCTAAACTAGTTGCCTCACCAAGGTGGAAGAACCCAGTCTGTCCTACTATCTACCCATAGCTGGAGGGAGAATAATTGGATTCATACCTTTCCCAAGGGTATTAGTGCTATGTGAAATGCTATCAGTCTCGTCCAGGATTTGAACTCATCTCGCCGTGTCCATTTCCTACGACGATAACTATTACACCACTGCTCAATTTTATAATATTTTTCAAGTGGTAACAAATTGTGCTAATTCTTAAATACATTAGTGCAGATTGCATTCCACTAATTCTCTTAAAGCCCTTTGATTGAGGTCTGATGAGCGACTTGGTCTGGTTCATCTCTCAATAACCAATCACCAGAACGAAACATTAAAATACAGTTTCTGCTCAAGTGGTCAGTAATTACACCTTAGCTATAAACAGAAATTTTTTTTTAACTGTTCTGTCATATTTTTGTTATTCATAAACTCAAACAACATAACATGTCGAATATTCAATTTTAGTTCCTCATATTTAAGAGCGTTAGATTATAGATTAAATAATGGTGCACAATCTTGCATTACTGATATGAGAATGACCAATGAAGAGACTCTGGTATCAGGTAGTTTCCGGTTTTATTTAAAGCATTGAAAGATTGAAATGCATCACCACATCTTCCTTTTAAAAAACGAAAATTATTTGTGAGTAATATATATATATATATATATATATATATATAGATATAGATATATACTTGATGCCTCCTTGCTTAGTATTATAAGGTACGAATCAAGAGTAAGTAGGGCAACCCAGAGAAAAGAGGAGCGCCCTACCCTACACCTCAGTGTAGTAGCTATTGAAAAAGGAGCCTTCGGTTTACCCTCGAATACGGTCGGCCAACTTACTATATATAATTCAAAAAGGTTACAACCTACCCGCCAAAAAAAATGAAGGAAAAAAACAGTTGTTGTTACTAAATAATTTATTGCCCACTTGATGGGTCTTAGAATACACTGTGTCCCCTACATCGGGATGAGGGCCCACCAAAATGGTCATCCCGGATATAATACTAAATTGTATCCGATCGTGAGGATATAATTCTGGAGCTCTCGCACGTTGTAGCACCTGTTAATTTCCCATCTATGGGTAAAATAGATATTGTTAACGATTGTTTATATGTAATAGGTCCTTATGTAATATATATATATATATATATATATATATATATATCTTAGGAAACCACTACACAAATAATGTAGATATGAACGGAAAATGAACGGGATTCCTACACTCTAGGCATAAAATAATTCCAGGTGGGTGGCATGACAGTAAAATCAATGAATCAATTAATAAATAAATACGTTAGGTCAGTTGCCCTATAGTTTCGATCACTGGCCGATTAAGCAGATTGAAGGACAATCGATACCACAAGGAGCTACAAAGATATTACCAAGTGATAAAAGTGAAAATAATTGCATTGTTTTTTTCTTTTTATTATCAGCAATATCTTGTATTTACACGAGGATGAATTCGGTCATAGCGAATTAGAGTGACGAGGTCTTATAAAGGTTTAAAACAATTGACGCAAGTGTATTGTAAATTAAAGACTTTGCAGACTTAATAATAGAGGCAGTATTTTAATTTCATCGTTCTGATCTCGAAGAGCATTTAAGTAAAAACGTTGTGACCTTTTGTCTCGTAATAGCGACGAGTTCTCAACCTGTTGTCCAATTCATTAGTCAAACGTAACTAAAATCTTTTAATAGGAAAGAGAAAGGCGGTCTATTCGGCAGAATTACAATACACATTTCCGTCGAAGTCGACCTCTTTCTCTTTGAGATCAAACATTGATTTTCATTGAAGATATCCTAATTTATGTTGGGCAAGATAGGCTCCCTTACCAACGTGTTCCAGTTGATATTGAACAACCTACCCCCGTAAACGAAGCAATTACTGTCTGGAAGATTATTTCTTTTCTAAATTTACTATATATTATGTAATACATTTGCAGAGATTATCCATCAAGGTCTTTAACGTAGAACACTGAAAAAGAAACAGCGATTGCGAGATAATGCTCACAATTAAAAACAATCACTTAATATGGCGCCACTGACACCTACATTACCGGTTGTTGGTTTAAACTTATTCCGCAAAGTAGATTAAGATTATCCTTGTGTTTAACAGCAAACAATAATCCGTACATTAATTTTTGGTAAAATCGTGAGTACGTATCAGGTGTTGACGTTTCTAAGCTTAGCATAGTTTGGCACAAGGTCAGAAGTTTTGACCCCCTATTTATAATTGCAATCGCGAACAATTATATGATCGCGTAACTCGTTATATTCTGCATTGAATCAGGTGTTCATACAAAGAAGCTAAGATTAACTTAGATAAGATAAAAGATCAGAAGCATCGATGAGAATCAAGACCAATAGTCAGTTTTAATTGTTTTACGAGACTAGCTTTTTGATCATTACACTGTTACAGGTTGCCTTATAGAATTAAGCGTAAATTAGACTCGGCAAAAGGCCACAAATATTGGGTACCTAGTCAAAATCAACCTCAATATTCAATAGATATACGAGACGCCATCGCTAACTTTATGTATATATGGGGGCGTATATCGTCTCGTCAAACTAAAAACTGCTTGAAGACCTTTGAAAATCCGATTTAAACATTAAATCCTTTAATAAATGCTTATCAAGTTCATTTACTGCAATATTATTAGCGCCATGTTCGTTCCAGCATGAAAATTTCTGCTTATATAACGTTTGTTGTGTAATTTAGCAAACTAAGTTTACTTTAAAAGAGTAAACACTTCATGTTTCGTTTGAAATTCCAATCTGAAGAGTAGTAATTATTTGATTAATTAATCCAACAAGAACTTGTGAGCAGAAATTATATGACGCAAAGCTTAATTGATTGTTGTACTACATATGCATTGCTACTGTTACCAGGTGGATACATATATATATATATATATATATATATATATATATTTCGTTGAACATAATAGAGATTTTTTGTCCACATATTGTTTTTGTTGATCTTTTCATATTGCCGTATTGATTTTATAATATTCGGCGGGTATTGGTTGATGCATATTCCATAATTATTTTTTCCCAAATACTTTCTGCCCGACTTTGGGCCATCATCAGGGGAGGATCTATTGCAAAAGTGATGTAACTTTTGTATGTACATTACTAATAAAGTCGGGCTGAAAGTATTTGTGAAATAATTAATTATGGAAGATACATCAACCAATTCCCGCCGAATATTATAAAATCAATACGGCAACATGAAAGGATCAACAAAAAAATATGTAGACAAAAAATGCCTATAATGTTCTCCGAAATACGTATTTATGAAGAAATGCTGCAAATATATATATATTGACCAAAGCCTTTGCCTTGCAGTGGTTTCAAAACATTAGAATCTATCTATCTATCTATCTATCTATCTATCTAGGGGGTGAGGGTAAGGATTAATGTTATGTTTTGAACAAAATTTGACGACATGAGAAATAAGAAAGGTGAACAATAATAAAACATATCAATCTGGTTTTCTTCCTTCTTTTATATATATATATATATATATATATATATATATATATATATATATATATTTACTCACTGTCTTGTCTGTCTGTCAGTCTGTCAATATATATATATATATAGCCTGAATATATATATATATATATATATATTGAGAGAAAGAGAGAGAGAAAGTATATATATATATATATATATATATATATTACAACAGTGTTGGTTGTGACTAAATGATTTTTGTGGGTTTCTGGCGAAACAAGTGCAATATAATATGGAGAGTGCTCAATATCAAGGATAGAGCTTATTATTATCAGAGGTCTCAGACTAACTTCCCTGGCATTATATATATATATATATATATATACAGAACCGTATAAACACATTCATAGACACACACACACGCACGCACACACACACACACACACACACACACACATATATATATATATGTGTATTTTTTGTTCGTGTATGTGTGTAAAAGATTATTCTGATTCTGGAATGTAGAGTTAAACTTAAGTGAATTTTAGAACAATTAAATCAATTTCCGGAATATTTTCATTATTTTTCTGCTTTTTGCTGATGTTGTTTTTTTTAGAGCGGTCATTTCATAAACATTTTCCATTAGTGATGAGTTGAACAGTGATTACGAGTAAAACTGTTTGAGTGGAATTTGAATCAATGAAAATTTAAACATTTAATTCGCTGTCAATTTACGTGATTGAAAGGGCTCAAAGTTCAATTGATCCGGTTCGGTTTGCAGTTAAAAAATAATGTCGAATCAACATTGTAGTTGAAAGAGACGAAATCAGTTATGATTTTGATCGTGGTAGGATTGTAGATCTTTTAAATCAGGAAGGAATTTGAGTGAATAAATCAATCAGGATGTTGTGTGATCTAGAAAATTATGCGAGATTTTTATGAAAGTGTTCAAATCACGCTGACTGTATTCTCTTCCTAGTTGTCCTGGGTATTACATTAAACAATATATGGCGATGAGACTCTAGTTATAGAGAACTCGGAAGTGTGGTGTGTAACATATGACCAACGTGTTGTGCTGTAAAGAAAAAAGTCCACAGAAAAATAAATACTCAAACTCGAAGGTAATGGAAGAAAATATAGCAATCGTTAATTATTCACTTATGGCTATGATCGTTGCCACTCGAAAAGTTCATTTTAGTTACGTTCTTCGTCTTCCTTCCTCTTGGTGGTGTCGGCAGTGTGGGTAAGAGCTGGTTGTTGACACACGCCTGACAGATAGACTGGGTAGCACGGGTCGCACCTGTTTTGAAAGCTGCCTTCAACTCTCCCAAAATCTCCTGACTTGCTTTCTTATATAGAGATTTTGGGGAACAAATCAAAGATCCCCGAATGTTCGATGTCACAAGTGAAACTGTCGTGAAACACGTGATAATTCATCTGTGATTATTTTAAAATCACGTCTAACTTTGCAGGTCATTCTGCTGCATGCGCTAGTCTTGTGACACCTTCACTGATTGATGACAGCGCCCGTCCGTAATATTTCATGGAGAACGCCTTCATTGCAATCGATCTTAGGTCCACTCTGTCACGGAGTTTTTGTAAATGTTAGATTTGGTTTGGTTTAATTTTATGCCATATCAACCATTGTTGGTTATTTATTGTCAAGTCCATTTTTATTCATACAAACAGTTCTATTTCGAACCATTCAGTTTAGCTTAAATGCACAGTTTAATTCTATTTAACCTATAGATAAGATTTTGAAGGAGACCGGGGAGCAATGGCAATAATGGGTACTCTGCATTCCCCAAAGCTCCAGCTTTATTGGGGCCTCAGCATCAGATTTTTTTAGTGTCATATCTAGGACACTCGTTGAGGGAGTCTTATCCCTTTGCAGAGATGCAATAGATGTATTCAACAGTCCCAGATGACTATGTCAGAATATGTTAGAGTTCTGTCTATGGGTGAAATATATGTGCTGTTGAATTATCTGTTTAATAAACTCTTAAGAAATTAGTAAAGTTGGTGACCGTAGTCGAGGGTAACCAGAGGGTTCCCTTTTCGATAGCTACTACACCGAGGTGTAGGGGAGGGCGCTACTCCTTTCCCTGGATTGCTCCAGTTTACCCTTGATACGTACCTTATATTGCTGAATGTTAAGCAAGGAGGTATCAAGTACCATTTTTAAAGTCTTTGGTATGACGCGACCTGGGTTTGAACCTTGGTCTCCCGGACCATTGGCGAACACTCTACCCACTTGGCCATGAAATGTAAATATGGACGTACAATGAACGCAATCACCTTACCTCAAGGCATAAAATACTTCTATACAAGTTGATATGCTGTTAGACTCAATAAATGATTATTAATCTTATTTATGAATCTCTAAATCGACTTCCGGTAACTAACTGACTCTCGCTTTTCACGAACGCTCAAACCTCGTGTGTGAGAATCTCTTGCACGTGCCGCGAGAGTTTAAACTCAGTCTGTTAATTCTCTTTTCTCTTTCTCTTCATTCAGAAAAATACAGACACAGAGAAAAACAGACAGACAGACATCTATTAGTTGGTTGTTAAAAAATTCTAAGTCTCACACAGATTTTAGATTTGTCAGACTCCATAGATATTAAGACAGCAATCTGATTTTTTTCCCTGTTTTATAAGAAGTGGTAGTGTATTTCCACAACAAAAGTGTTTTGCTAAGGTTATTTTTCTCAGTGAAGCTTAGAACTTTTTGAAGTAGCCTCGCGTGTAGAATTAGCTTTCTTGTTTAATGGCATATCAACTTTCGTGCGTTACCTAATGGTAAAGCCATCTTTGTAGATCACCTGCAGTAGTAGAATATTTAATCCATAGTTGGGTCGTAAATATATATTTACACACACACACACACACATATATATATATATATAGAGAGAGAGAGATCTGAAACTCGAATTCGATCTGCCAATTCAGTTTTTCGTGTGAGTAACTCTTACATTAACTGCGTCCCCCACCCCACCAACAAAGATAAAAACTTGATAATACAAAAATGAAGTAAAAAGAAGAAATAATTTCTTGGAATGCGTTCATTTATTTTCTTAGACTTTTTTCCTTGTTTTGCATCCCTATTTTTTAACGACCTCATCTTTCCAGTGGAATGTCATGACCTTTGGAATCTGTTCAAATACATTTCAAATCGTAATTAGGCTTTTTCTTCAATAACACTCCAGCCAAATCATATCGCAGTCACTTTGCGATGGAATCAGGCACCTTTCATCCCACGAACGATAAGTGCAGCGAACAGGCAGTTCAGAACTGGCTGACCTCAACACAAGCGCCTATCTTGACATCATTTTTGGATAACCCTTTACGAAACACGTGACCCCTTGTCGAGTGAATTTTATGACTGCCGCAAGGCTAACTTATAACACTAAGACAACAAGGAAATTGAAATTTACCAACATGACGCTTAAAATATAAAAAGACCTCAGTTATAAAAAAAAAAAAAAATTCCAGATATTAGTATATTCAGCCATCACCTCAGCCAGGGACAGTGTGATACAAGGTCAGTTTTTAAGTAGATTAAAACCAGTTTGAATTTAGATTTTCCTTCTCCTAGACGGCTTGCAAAGAACTAAGTCTGTCCTAATACTTTCCCGTTGGTGGCGGGTACAACAGATTAATTAATGACTTTCCCAAAGGCATTAGTAAAAAGGAAAGTGAAACGCAAACAACCTCGACAAGGATTTGAACTCGGATCGCCGAATACATTTCTTATAACAATAACCATTTGGCTAGTAGCACCACTATGATATTAGATATGGCAAAGAAAAGTAAAGAATTAAAATTATTCACCAATTTTTCAATGTTTTCAAAAAGACTTCAGTTTGGAAAGCTGGAAATGAACAATGAATGCAACGCTAATTTTTCTTCAGAATATTCCCTTGGAAATCAACAGATTTTTATTAGTCGAAGTATATTTGACGCTCGGCTTTTGAAATGGCTTGAAACTGCGGTGTCGTATTTCTTTGAATGTTCTTCACATTCTCAAGTCCTGCCGCTGAGATGGATTTTCAGTTTGGAAAGCCAAGAAAATCTCGCACGGATCTCGGTCCGGTGATTATGGATGTAGCTGCAATTGCGCAACCTAGACTTTTGCCATGAAATACCAAGACCATTGATCAAAATGTATAGGTAATTGGTACAGATGCATTTAAACGACGTCTAGACATTTAAATCAAGATATATTCAAAGTATTATATGTCACTTTTGTTAGTTTACGCTCGTACACACACACACACGCAAATGTATATATATATATATAGAGTGGGGATTATTCGGTCCAGTTAAACCAGACTTGGGAGTAATTCCTTCAGGACAAGAAAATCATTCAAAAACTTTTTTTATCCATAAGATCTGAAGAAGTGCTGTTAAATTTTTCTTCGTGCTTTTGGTTTACATCAGAAACATATAACAGGATGGAAATAAATTTATAATCCTAAAGTAACCGGTCTTTGGTTATATATATATATATATATATATATATATATATATATATATATATATATATATATATATATATATATATCTGTGTGTGTGCGTGTGTGTGTATGTATGTGTGTGTGTGTGTGTATTTAAAAATAATTAAAAATACTTAATTCAAAAACTATGTTTTGTTATTTTAAATTTGATGTACTTATTGTTATAGTCTTCAAACTGTTACTTTATATACTGTTACAATAGTTGCAAAAAACTTAAAGTGACTGAAAATAGTTTTAAAATTAAACACTTTTAACTTGTTTTTAATTATGATAATTTCGCTCGGTCTTTAAGAGAAACCACTTTTTAAGGTTTATCGGTAAATATTAACTATATTATACACACATGCACACAGACGCACGCACGCATGCACAGACACAGACACAGACACACTCATCATATATATATATATATACATATATCAGTAACGTCTATCAAATCAGCGGGCCCATATTAACATAATTTACTCAATGTATAATTCAGAGCCCAGTCGCCTGGAACTCTAGCATACACCGACTGCATCTCTGCAAAGGAGTAAGACTCCACCAATTCCCTGGCGGAAATAATGAAAATAAACTTTATAAATCTCAAATGTGTTTTCCTCCCAGTTTTTCACAGAAAATATTTTTGTTTCAATAGGCAAGTTCCGAATGGAAATAATTTTTTCTGTTTATTTTATTATACGAGGGAAATTTAATTGCACAACATGAGGCCCCCAAAATCTGGGACTTTAAGTTCTGTACGTACCGGTATGAATTGTATGAATTTTTAGAAAAAAAATGTAGTAAATGCTAAAATTGTTCTCATATTCTGAATTATTGTTTGGTTGGTTGATTGGTTTGGTTTTATGGCATACCAACCATTTTAGGTTATTTAATCCCAAATCTTCATTATACATATATATCAATGATATACGACTTGTAAACCTATTTTGTTGAGAAGGTTTTTAAACGAGCCTAATCACAATCTTTTGCAGACAGTTAAATAGTTCCAAGTATTGTTATGTATCACAAGCAATTCATTTAAACATCAGTAATTTGTTTACAAATAATTAAATGATCAAACAGTTATACTTCAATTTAGCATAAGATATTTGTTGGCACACAGTTTGAATGTCAAACAGTTCTATTTGATTCATAGAAAGGACCCTATCAGGTACTACCACTCCGAGCCAGTGTTGACCTGGATGCAATGCAGAGGTACTAAACATCCTTTACCAATTGCCCAGTCAGCTGGGGCTGTAGAATACACTGATTGCACCTCTGCAGAGGGGTAAGACCCCCCAAACGAGTGTCCTGGATATGACACTAAACAATCTGATGGTGAGGTTCCAGCAGTGCTGGAGCTTTGGGGAATGCGGAGTACTCCTTCATTGCCATCGCTCCCAGGTCCACTCTGGCCCGATGTGGTAGCACCTGATAGGGCCCAATATATGGGTTAAATAGAACTAACAGCATACTTATGCTAAAATGAATTGAGTAAACTGAATAGCTTGAAATAGAAACGTTTTTGACAATTAAACCGTACTTACACTTGAACTGCGTGCTTATGCTTAACTGAATTATTTCAAATAAAACTGTATTTACACTTAACTGAATTATTACATATAACTGCTTAAATAGTTTGAAATGGAAATGTTTTTGACAATTAAACTGTGTATTTATACTAAACTGAACTGTTTTCAATAGAACAGATTATTTACATAAAAATGGATTTGGCGTTAAATAACCTACAAAGGTTGATATGCCATAAAACCAAACAAACCAACCAACATTTACAGCTCCAAGACTGGAGCCTCACCATCAGACTGTTTAATGTCATATCTAGAACTCTCGTTGGGTGTGGTCTTATCCCTTCAGCAGAGATGAAGTCGGTGTACTCTACAGCCCCAGCCGACTGGACAATATCAACTTTTGTGAGTTATTTAATATCAAAGCAATCCTCCTAGTTGGACAATATTGGTAGTATTTATCCCATAGGGGTGGGCAAGAAATAATTAAGAGCACTATTTTTATAAGGGTATTTGTCCGAATGTGGACACATTAGCTGTGCTGGAATTCGAACTCGCTTACTACGATACACAGTCTAGTATTTAGGGTTGAGCTCACAAAACTTTGCTCCCGTATTCGTTACTGTAATATACATACATACATATATATATATATATATATATATATATATATATATATATATATATATATATATATATATATATAGTGTGTTTTTTTTGTAATGTATAGTTTATGGGAGAAAGGTAATATTCTTTTAATATACAAGCGCTATTTATATTTAGTCCCTCCACGAAATTATAGTTCTCAGAAGTGAAAACCTAATGAAATTCCCTAAAACATACATATGTCTACAAATATCGTTACGACAAAGTAATTCAATCCTACATCCAAATAGACATATAATTCTACTGTTAGTAAAATCTATTGCGATATTCTAATATTAGTGGAATTTCTACTCCCACCATATACACGAACAAATGTTGAGTGAAGAGTTCATTATCGTCCAAGGAAAACAATAAAGAAAAATAATGGAAAAAAAAAAGAAAAGAACGAACATTGTTTTGGAAAATACAATTTCCTATCGGGAAATGCGTGAAGATTACACTGGAGCTCACTTAATATAGGACTGCCACCTCATATTTATTGGAAAGAGAACGACAAAATATCTTTCGAATAAACACTCATTTTCGGATAAAGGGTGCTTCTCTTAAAATCATAGCTGTCTAACTCGGTCTCCCGACATAGATAAATATATCTATTGGTAATAATCACTGTCTTTTTCGAAATCCATTTATACACGTCCAATTCTTTCTCTCTACCAGGCGGTCTATTTATGTTCATGATGATATCAGAATCGGAGGTATATTCTTAATTTGTTTCTTCATCATGCATCTGTCGGTGTGTTTCACACATAGAAGTGTTCCAAAGATGTCTCGACTCAGTTAACAAGAACTCTTTAGGCATTGCCCTTCATATAAACATCCAAAGAACAAAAAGAAAAGAAATTACAACGAGTGGACGAATTTGTGTTATTTTATTTTATCTATTTATATTTCTTTGTAAATATCATGATCAGCCCTGTTGGCTGAGGCTGGAAAATACGCCAATTTCCTAACTGTAGAGGGATAAGGCATTCCCCACCCTAAACCAATGTGCAAGATATGGCACTAAATCATCTGATGGTGAGGCTTCAGTCCCGGACCTTTAGGGAAAGTAGAGTACGCTTCATTACCGCAACTCCCGGCCCTATTCTAAACTAAAGTAATATTACCATGTATAGGTCAAATAAAATTGTTTAACTATGTCCAAACAAACGAGCAATGTTAAATTGAATTGTTAGTGTTACAAGGAAATACTTGAAACCATTTAACTGTGTGCAAACAATAAAAATACTTAAACAATTAAGTTGTGGGCAAACAAATTTTCTCTAAATGATTTGAAGATAAAATTACCTACAAATTATTTACTTAAGAATAATATATGTATAAACAGGATTTGACATTAAATAAACATCAAGGGTTGATATGCCATTAAAACAAATAAACTAAACTTAAACATCCTAGTATATAAGACCTAAGAATTGTGTTTGGATGATGTCTAGACAACATTCCGTCCAGTCAGCGGAGCATGGAATACTCTGTAACCTTCGGATGAGGGCTAAGACCCACTTAAAATTTATCTTTTGTTGAGGAATTTTCCAACTCAGCAACGCCTTCGAGAAAAAAATATTTTCACATTTGATACACCTATGATTTGAGTTGTAAAGAGATCAAAATTGAGTTTTATATGCATTTACTCGTTAAATGCTGCAGTCTCGAAACTTTAATAGTCATGAAATAAATATTCCTTGTTGATAGTTGACAATCAACTCGGTCAGAAATAACAGATTTAAAATCTGACCGATAAAATGAAACGCAGTTTCTTCCAGGCAGCGGTCGAGTCGATACTGCTCTATGGATGCACCACTTGGACGCTAACAAAACGGCTGGAGAAGAAGCTTGGACGGCAATTACACAAGAATGCTGCGAGCAATATTGAACAAGTCCTGGCGGCAACACCCCGCAAAGCGCCAACTATACGGCTACCTGCCTCCCATCACGAAAACTATCCAAGTTAGACAAACCAGACACGCAGGACACGGCTGGAGAAGCAGAGACGAGCTTACAAGTGATGTACTCCTATGGATCCCCACATATGGCCGGGCAAAAGCAGGACGACCAGCTCGAACATACATACAGCAGCTATGTGAGGATACGGGATGTAGCCCTGAAGACCAGCCGGAGGCGATGAATGATTGGGAGAAGTGGCGAGAGAGGGTCGAGGATATCCGTGCAAGTGGCACGACATGATGACGATGATGATGATATCCAAGTTACTGAATCTGTTCTTTCATTCGTACGGTATATAAATAGGCCGTCCTCTCAGTTTCGAATGAGACCACCTATGGAGTGTAATATATTAACGTGACCTGAGGGTGTGAATACGGTGGTTGTTGTTGACAGATAGATTGATAAGACCGGTGTGATCACCGAAATGTCATCATGTCCACAGGTGCTGTGTATCAGAGAATGCTGACAGGACTACATCCGCTCTAGGATAATATCAACCTGGTGATTGCCGAAATTTCACCATGCCCACAGTTGTTATGTTGAAAACAGGTGCATCCAGTCGAAGATATCGGAAAATCACCTGAACGGTGGGTGTGGTTGAATTCGGTGATCGTGGCAGATGCCTACGCCCACAGAACCGGGGTTGGGCAAGTAGCCAATGGGAAGCAGACAACATAACCAATGGAAAGCAAAGAAGTGAGATGTGGGCATAACCATGGTTAACGAAAAAGAGGAATTGCAGCAGGTCATGTGAGAGTTGTAGACTATGTAAGTTCCCGAATTTCGGCTAAAATCAGTTGTTCACTGGCTCTTCCGTCTCCCGACAGTTCCTCCGTGTGCGCGAACTCTCTGCGATTGCTTTCTGCTCCACACAAGTACCATCGCCGAAAATAAAAATATAATCTTATATTTTTATATACATACGTGTTCCTCCTAGTTAATAACGACACAGTGTACTATACAACAGGAGTTTTCTTATTCAAAGTACACAAATCCTCAAGAAGTAACTTTAAGTGAGTTTATTTAGAGTAGATTAAGTTTGCCCTGCACGCAATTCACTTTTCTAACAAGGTGCAGAATCTCCAATGGCCCATCAAATGAAACAGTCGGTCCACACTAAACTCTTAGATTTTGCTTCAGAGCTTTCTTTCTCTGAGATAGGTTACCGCCACTGTGGTGAACGAATACACATCTACCCCCAAATGGAGTATACATGTATACATCAGGGTGCGGTTTTATATGAGACCTTTCCCTCTCCTATAAGGGTTACTGCCACTGTGGTTAATGTATCCACTTCTACTCCTAAATGGAGTATACCTATATACATCAGGGTGCAGTTTTATATGAGCCCTTTCCTTGTCCTGGATGGGTTGATTTCACCACAGCTAAGGAGACCTATCCACCCCAAGTCAGAAAATCCACTATTAGGACTGTATTAAGCTCCTAGAGACGAGATTGATGTAAGTCATATACATCATCGAGCTAATCGTTATATTTCGTTCTTACTGTTACATAAACAAGAATTATCCCAAACGCATACTTTATATATATATATATATATAGTAAAATGGTTATCGCGAAAGAAAATCGATACAGTCACTAGAATTTAAACCCTGAATGAGGCTGTTTGCATTTCCTATAGACTAAAAGTATGAATCTAACTTTTCTTTCTGCAGGTATAGGTAAATAGTAGGTCAGGCTGTGCTCTGTAACCTTGGTATGCCAAACGGTCAGGGAGAAGAGAAAATCTCTGATTTCAGAGATTGTTAAATACATAGGAAGTTTCAGTACTTTTTGAAGACGCCTTGTACACACAAACATATACAGACTGTACATTAAAGACTATATATATATATATATATATACGTAAATAGATATATTCTTTTTCAGAATAATTCAAGTCTCTATATTTGTATTAATTTTTTTGTATCTGCATTGAGTTCAGGGCAGAAAAGAAATGGAATAGAGGATATATAATCGTAAATGCAATTATGAAAAAAAAAAAAAGAAAAAAAAAGAAAAAGAAAAAAGAAAGAACCCCTCGCAAAAAACCCTACTCTATACGTAAATAAACTAAATTTTATGAGAACAAAACGACTTGAATAAATTTGTGTGGTTATAAAATATAAAATGAGACTGGGTAACAATAAAAAATCGATATAGATTCTGCGTGGATTTGAAGTCGGAGAAAAAATGCTTTGTCAGCATTGCAATTTTTTCACTTATTTCTACATGAAAATGTATTCATACAATTATATATATATATATATATATATATATATATATAGTGTCTGTGTATGCATGTGTTTTGTACAAAACTGCTATAATCAGAATAACATTATCATAAAGTCTCGCTGAGAACAAGGAGTTCCCTGAATCTTTCTCACCATCCGTACCTATTATTTATCTCTTCTAATAGGTCTTTTAGACTGCATCCAGTGTCTACACTGAGCTGGTATTTGTAAGTCTTTGCTGGTCGGCAAAGAGTGGTTCGTTATTGCGGAGGAATACATAAAAGAACGTCAATTATGAGTTCGTTCTTGCTTCTCTAGCAGGTTCCAACCTGTCATTCTTTTCTTACTCGGATCGTTTGTGAGATGAGAGGTTGGTTATCATACAATTGTTTTGTGGGATGCTGCTTCCAGGATTTCTAAAAAAAAACACTCTTGTGTAGTTCTAAACTTGATTTTAATAAGCTTTGTTAGCCTCTATGAGGTGCATCTATACAGTAGTACTGACACTGTATCATTTTAGAAAAATCAGTACTTTCGTGACTGTCAGTTTTAGGCCTTTGTGATCAACAGTCTCTTAGAATATTTAATATTATTGCCTTTTGCGATTGACTTGGTCAACATTATGCTAGCTTAGATGTATATACTCTATCACCTATATTGAGTAATCTTTGTCCATGAATAAAGCTAACTGAATTATACATTAATATATATGAGAGAGAGAGAGAGAAAGAGAGAGAGAGTGAGAGAGAGAGAGTGAGAGAGAGAGAGAGAGAGAAAGAGAGAGAGAGTGAGAGAAAGAGAGAGAGAAAGAGAGAGAGAGAGAGAAAGAGAGAGAGAGAGAGAAAGAGAGAGAGAGTGAGAGAAAGAGAGAGAGAAAGAGAGAGATAGAGAAAGAGAGAGAGAGAGAGAGAAAGAGAGAGAGAAAGAGAGAGAGAGAGAGAAAGAGAGAGAGAGAGAGAGAAAGAGAGAGAGAGTGAGAGAAAGAGAGAGAGAAAGAGAGAGAGAGAGAGAGAAAGAGTGAGAGAGAGAGAGAGAGAGATGCATATATATTAACAAATATGCATATATATGGCCTCACACATACGTTCACAGACTCATGCACACAGATATATATCTATACATAACAAGTATTATCAAGTGTTTTCTTTAAAACAGAAAACACAATCTTACGATTGAACATTTTCCTAAGAAGATACAACTGAAGTATGTGATTTCTATATCAAAGAAACTACTACTTATAAAATAAGTCGAAGAACATGAGATTTCAATTATTCATTATTTTTCAGGTGATGCTTATAGAGACAATTATATATATAGTTGAGGTAATTACTAACCATCTTAATCATTTTTCGTTAATTATATTTCACCTATTTGGTAAGGCTTTGAACTACTCAGTGTCTCTTGGTTCAGGTGTCATAGCCGGACAGAGCACTAGCATGCCCGCACAGAAAGGATATGATAATCATCATCTGTCAAAATAAACTTCCAGTCAGGAAATGGGGCTGGACGGCCATTGGAGTGAACTGAATGGGTGGATGACGTCATAACCGGAAGAGGTGGTCCTGAGAATTTAAGGATCTGATTAAATCAGATCATTTTGGATCTCAACCAGCAGTGAGCAGGTGAGACCACAAGATGCATCGTGTGTGTGGTGTGGTGTGTAAGAATAGTATGATTAGAATATGCCTTTATAAATTGTCTCTCTCCTTGTGTGACCAAGGGCTGAAGACAGAAAGAAATAAATCCGTTCGTGTCAGAAACGAGACAGTCCACCAGCATTATTATTATCTTTATTATTATCATTGATATCATTATGGTCATGTAACACACACACACACACACACATATATATATATATATATGTGTGTGTGTGTGTGTGTGTGTGTCTGTCTGTCTGTCTGTCTGAATAACTGTGTATATGTGTGTATTGCGTACGTTTATCCAGATACCCAATAATTTTAAAAGTTCTGAAATGTTAGAATAAAACACATTTACTGTTATACATATAACGTCCTGTCCCCAAAGGAAATTTATCTGCGAATTACCTGTCTACATAAGAGAGAAAATTGATAGTATGAGAGGTTCTTTGCTTTTTAGTAAATTGATTTTTGGAGACGTCTTAAATGACCGGCGTGACATGGGATATTTTTTATATATATTTGAGAATGGTTGACTGATCAATATTTTGAAATTCCTCAACTCTTTATATATATATATATATATATATATATATATGTGTGTGTGTGTGTGTGTGTGTGTGTGTACGTACGAGACCACTGGCATTGTGTGTGTGGATTATTTTATTTATATTCATGCATATATATATGAGCGTGTGTGTGTGCATACGAATGTGTTTGTGCATGTGTGTACATGGATATATGAGTATACATTTACCCAACATTTCCGCTACAGGTAAGATGTGATATTAGATTAACTAATTGTTGTGGGAACCTTACCCATCTTACTATAATGGACTCTTCTCACCGTATTAGTACAGAGATTTCTCGGCTAGAAGGACAGATCAGTATCGGCGTTATCCGAACAGTACGAGAATTCTTACCTTTTCTATGTAACTCGATCTTTCTTGTGTAATATAATCTGTTATCTAATATCCGTGTTTGTGTTTTCATTAGTGACCCTTTCCGGGGCCACAACATTAATGAAGACGAATATTAAGTCAGACACTCGTGTACAGTAAAGTTATCAAAAAATATAATCTAAAACACTAAATTCACTTGCAGACCTATTTATTTTATAACATTTAATTTTCACTGGGCCACCAAAAAGAAATATATATATATATATATATATATATATATAAGTAGAAAAGTGGATAAATAAAACACTTACAACGGGTTTGGTAGAAATATTTCGTTCTTTATTCATGGAAAAGCCTCACAGTAAACATTTTTTCTGCATTTTAGTAAGAGAAAGAGATAAAATATTTAAAATAATAGGGAATGTAAAAAGGTATAAAGAGAGGGAAAGGGTCTAAACACAAGAGACAGATTTGGTAAGAAAAGGGAGGGAAATAGATATATGTTTGAATGATGGTTGTTATCGGTTTTGAAAGTGACCGTTTGGGTAGATGGTCAAATCTAGGTGCCATCAAGTGTATCAGGTTTCATCTGATATTTGACCAAACAGAGGTGGATTAATTTCATCAAGAACGTGGGAAATACCAGAGGGGGGATTTTTGAGAAAATGAAAAAGGAAATGATGGGGAAGGATGAAGGGGCAGGGGTTTAAGTGTATCCCGTTTCATCAAAGATAGTGACTCGTCAGATTCGTCAAAATGTACCATCTTTCTCTGTCTCTCTGTCTCTCTCTATATATAATGGTTAAAGTGCTGGACTGTCACTTTGAAGTATTTGAGTTCGAACACCAATTACGCTATTACATTCTCTAATACCCTTGGGAGAATAATGAATCCCCTTATCCCCCCCCACTGCAGAGAGGGGATTAAATAGTATCCCTTCTGTTCTTCTACAACGATAGCTTTATCATTCAATAACACACGAAAGTTGATATGTCACTAAACAAAGAAACCAAACCATATATATATGTTATATTTTGACCTTCGACCCAGCCCAAAAATGCTATTCCAAGGTGATACACCGGAAGGAAGTGACACATTCCAATGTCCAGTAATCCAAAGTAATCGTGTGGGCGGATTAGGGCTTATGATATGGGACAAGGTGAAGGTCCCATTGTGCCACTACAGTGATGCACCGGAAGAGAGTAACCTCTGAACTGCATGACAGTTATTTCCGCTTGATGACGATTAAACATCCGATTCAAAGATCCAGTAGGCGATCGTGTGGGCGTTGAGTTATTATTTAACTCAGTTGAGTTTGGGTCCCAGAGCAGTTGCCAGTAGAATTCCAGACAGCTAGAGACCAGATGTGGTAGGGAAGACACACCCGACCGAGGGGGGCCTCAGAAAGCCCCGATGGAGTAGACCCCAACATCAGGAGAACAAGAAAGACACAACGTGACGGTCATAAGTAGTGGAGGTCAAAATATGAAGTTTATGTTCGGTGTCCAGCACCCTCTCACATACAAACCTTGAACAACCCTTTCGAACCCTTGCAATGAATTGAGAGGTAAATATAATTGTAAAGAAGTCTTCATGCGTCTTCCTTCCTGCAATTTAATTGTTACTGCGTGCGTCGTTTGTTCCTGCGTCTTTATCGTTGTGTCGCTGTGAATTATACTACATATATATGTGCATGTATGTAGATGTGAATCTACATATGTGACTATATAACATATATATATATATATATATATATATATATATATATATGTGTGTGTGTGCGCGTATATATATATGTATATATATATATTTCGTAATGCACGGCTCTCTTGTGGGTTTACACAGATAATAAAAATAAATATTATCTTTACTTGTTTTTTGGTTTCTTTATTTTTTGTACATGCATATTTACTTAAAAAAGTAAAAAAATTGGCGATCGTAGTCGAGGACGACCAGAAGAGAAGGCTCCCTTTTCAATAACTGCTACACCGAGGTGCAGGGGAGGGCGCTACTCCTTTCCCTGGATTACTCCACTTTACCCTTGATCTATACCTTTCATTGCTGAGTGTTAAGCAAGGAGGTATCAATTTTAAGTACCATTTTTAAAGTCTTTGCTATGACGCAACCTAGGGGATTGAATCCAGGTCTCCCAGACCATTGGCGAACACACTACCCACTAGACCAATGAGTTACTTATTATATTAACTTAATTGCATTTAAATAATAACATTGATACTGTGAAAATATTGATCCTTTATGAGATGCATTATAACTGCTCCCCGAAGAAGAATGCCTCCATTACCCACTTTGCATTTATTTACTCATTTTATAATTAGTTGCATTCATTGGGTTCCTGCTATTAATCTTCCTTCGTTGCGTAATGGGGCATTTGGATGGATTTATGTTTTTGAAAGAAAAGTGTATATATACATATATATATATATATATATATATATATATATATGTGTGTGTGTGTGTGTGTTAGAGCTGCTTTGTTTTACAAAGAAAAACATTTTATTTGCAAGTTCTTTTCTTGTGGGCTAAGGTGATTTCTCGTAGCTATACCAACTGGAATCCCTTCGTAATTTAAGCCTCCGTCCCATTGGTCAGAGATGGGATCGGTTTCATGTATAATGGTCAAGTCATGTTGGCTCCGGTTTTACCGGTGAAACGAAATGAGCCCGTGACCCTAAATAAGCGTGAGGTTACCTGCGGAAAAGAGAGCAAAGGAAAAGGAAATGACAACGCACTTCCTGTTTCTCGAATGATGTGGGACTGTCTAGAAGATTATAGAGTATTCTACGGGTCCGGCTGTGGATATAATGACCGGTTCCATCACAGGAGGAGTAGAGAGTTGCTTCCAGCCAGCAGAGTAGAGCAATTCCTGGGAGTAGCTGTCTGGATTTTTATTCCCTGAATTTGCCAAGAGACAACGGGTAACGAGAAAAAAATACAAGTGATATCTCCTCGCCGTTTTTCCTCACCCACCTTAATAGCAGTCACGTCACACCTGTAGAGTATTCCATTAGATTTCCTTGAAAAATAATCGCTTAGGAAACAAATTCAGTGGCGAAAATACTTGAATGATGGGACAAAAAATACACCTTAATGAGAGAAGAAAGTGTACCTGGATGTAAAGTAGGGTTATTTATCAATGTCTAACTATTGTCTTGATGGAGTTAGGGAAATTGCAGATATAGCTTTTAAAAGGTATAAGTGGTCTTCTGGTGAGATCAAGAAGAATGGCATCGGCGAAACGAGGTCAAACCTTAGCAGAGTACCTTTTGAATTAATTTTGCGCTAATGGTCTTGGAAAAGGTATAAATTTGATTCTCCCTACAACTATAACTATAGCAGATGTGGTTCCTCAACAGTGGAAATCTTTTTTCAAGATGCTCCAGTCGGCTTGGGCTGCGGATTACCCTGACTGCATCTCTGCAGAGGAGTAAGACCGCCCCCAAACGAGTGTCTTGGATATGACACTAAAAATTTGATGATGAGGTTCCGATAATGCTGGAGTTTTGGGGAATGTGGAGTAATCATTCATTGCCATCGCTCACCGGTTCACTTTGGCTCGGAGTAGTAGTATCTGATAGGGTCCCACCAATGGGTCAAATAGAAGTAAACTGTGTACTTATGCTAAACTGAATTGTTTGAAATAGAACTGTCTTTTACATTTACCTGTATGTAAATAAAAACTGTACTTATGTTAAATTGAATTGTTTGAAATAGAACTGTTTATAAGTATGAAAATGGATTTGGAATTAAATAACCTACAAAGGTTTGATATGCCATAAAACCAAACCAAACCAAAACCATTTCAAGCATAAATCTTGTTATTTACAATGTTTTGTTAATTTGGCAAATTGGTAGTTTACGGTTCCTGCTGCATGTAAGTAGTCACCCGTCTGACTACTGAACAGGTGCATCGCGGCTTAACTTCAATCATCTGAAAGGAATTGTTTCTGTCATAACGCCCTTGAAAGAATAAATCTTAATGAAAATTTTTGTTGTACATACCATGTAAACGACACTTATGACGCCGCCCATTTTCTCTTCAAGTAGATATTTACCCTGCCCCTCCGCCACGAGGTCACTTTCTAAGAATAGTAAAGTTGGTTTGAATTCATTTCCCTAATCCTAGACTGGTTTCCTTACTAAGTTTAAAGAACCAGTCTGTTCTCTTATTTACACAGTGAGACGAGAAGAGAAAGTCATGCCTTTTTAACGCCAGGATTCTCATTAATTTCATTATTCTTTGCTTAACTAACATTTATTTCTGTGAATGAAGATTTTGTTTAGTTAAAATGTCTGTCTGTGTGTGGCAAGATCGAAAGAAACTCAGACTAAAAGAGACCTGTAAATTATTCAGAGAATTCACGGGTTGGTATTCTATAATTCGCTAGACAATAGCTAGAAAAACGACCCTCCCAAAAAAAAGTAAAAAAAAAAAAAAATGATGATGATAAAATCAGTAATTTAAAGATAGTTTTAAAATTGATATCAGGTCTACTTGTCATCTCTGAATCATGTTGGATTTCAATTATTCTTATTATTTTTTTTTTTTTTTTTTTTTTTTTTACAAAAATTAAAATTGCTACTTCTTTGAGAAATCTTTTTCCTAAAAAGTTCAATTTCAATGTACGAACTCTGTGAATGGTTCCATTCTCTTCTTCCAGATTCCTCTCTTTTTATGACTCTCTCTTTTTGTATTTAACCGCCTTAAAACGAAGAATATAATTGACAGAAGAATATGATAAAATGGATTTACGTGCCATTCATACAACAAGTCTACTTGAGCTGATTCTGTATTCAGTGAGTCGGCTGACAAAGGCGTTCTTGGTCAAATACATACGCCTTTATGAATTGTACAGAAACAATGCACAATGCGCAAATGTTAACCTATAGAGACAGGTAAATTTTGACACATATTCCTTACATTAAACTGGAATTAATCGAGAAGAGGTTCACTCACTTCATAGCGTTTTATCTTACCTTTTCTCATAAAACGTTTTCTTTTGGTAACTTAAAAAAAATGAAAGGAAAAAAAATGAGATCTGAAGTAGAATCTATTCTCAAAATGCTATTCTTTATCACGAAACCGTACTAACTTCAAGAGACGCACAGACACAAATAAAACTCAGGCAAGAAATGGCCCATTCAGCTGGTGCTGTAGAATACACCGACTGCATCTCTGCAGGGGGGTAAGACTTCCTGGATATGATGGTGAGGTTCCAGTATTGTTGGAGCTTTAGGGAATTCGGAGTACTCCTTCATTACCATCGCTCTCAGGTCCACTCTGCTCCGGAATTGTTGTAACTGATAAGGTCAAATCTATGGGTCAAATAGAACTTAAACGTGGTTTCGAGAGTTTACTGTTTTTGCATTTAAACTGCGTATTTATGCTAAACTGAAACTGAAACTGAATAGCTTGAAGAAGAAATATTTTCGATAATTAAACTGTGTACTCATGCTAAATTGAATTGTATGAAATCGAACTGATTATTTGCCCAAAAGTGGATTTGGCATTAAATAACCTATAAAGGTTGATATGCCATAAAACCCAAACAACCAACCAACTATCAGGCAAAAAATGCCTTTCTTAGGCATGAGAAATATAAAAAAAATGATCAAAGATATTTGGCTGAATCTTTGATGCAACACATTTCTATAATGTTTGTAACGCACATATATATCCAACCCCTCCACTACGGACAGGGCGTGACACAAATTCAATTTTCGAGCAAATTTTCGAGCAAATAAAGCGGATTTGAATTCCGTGTTTTCCTTCTCCCTGGCGGGTTGCCTAAAGAAAGCTAAAAAGTACGTCTGCCCTAATATTCAAGCAAAGCAAGAGGGAGAGAAATTGAATGTATTCACGCTTTTCCTCAAATGCTTTTGCGCCTATTCAAATGCAAACTGCCTCGTAAATGATTAGAACACGCATCGCCGATTCCATTTTTTACGACGTTGATCATTATGCTAAACTCACTTGTATAATGTTTAAAATGTAAGCATTCTCCAGGGATAAGGAGAGTATCCCTTTGGCGCAATAGCTAACGCACTGAACTATGACTTCGTAGTAAGTTAATTCGAAATCCTTTTCGGACTAATACCCTTGGATAAAGTATGAACCCCTTTATTCCCCCAGCTATGATTTAAATAGTATCACTACTGTTCCTCAAAGATAACTTTAGCGTTAAATAACACACTAACGTTGATATTAACAAAATATTCTCCGACGACCTATTTTTACTTATTACCATTTTTAATGGCCTCAGTCTCACAATAATTAAACGGGATATTGTTTTAAAAAATCTTCTGGGTAAATAGGAGGTATTAATAATTGCATACAATGTCTGCTTTTGAAAATTATCTTTTCTGTAATACGCTGTTTATAATAAATAGCAGAAAACAATATAGAATAAATAAATTGGTCTCGAACTACTGTCTAATGTGTCACTTACCACTTGATTGACTTCAGGATATATAGGTGCGAAATAATTTCAATAAGAAATTTTCTGAGTCTATATGTCATATATTGACCCTCGACCGAGCCGTCAGTCAAGAGATGCACCTGTGTAAATAAGCGGAAGAACAGCGGAAGCAGGTGGATGTTAGACAATACTATAACCAGGTGCCCAGACGGTTCGAGTCAGGAGACAGGATGCCAGCATGAAGAACCAGCTTGCAGAATGAGGGCTTTGCGGCCCTGTGTGACCCACGGTTGACCAACCCAAGCCAAGATGAGAAAGAAATGCTGCTATGGTCAAGAGGAGAACTTGGGTCAATATTGTTGCCCGTCCACTGTCTCCAGCTCATCTCTCACACACAACAAACATCACCTTTTTGAAAATAGAGGGTGAGAGATTTATATTTTTGTAAAGAAGTGTATTCGTTCGTTATTGAAATCGTCATTATCAGTTGATT
Source organism: Sepioteuthis lessoniana (assembly GCA_963585895.1). Lineage (NCBI taxonomy): Eukaryota > Metazoa > Mollusca > Cephalopoda > Myopsida > Loliginidae > Sepioteuthis > Sepioteuthis lessoniana. Next base: position 23,390 of record CAUZXS010000874.1, on the reverse strand, counting down.
ATGTTCCCGTGTATATTTGTATACGCGTAATATAGTGTACAACATGTACACTGAGAAGTTGAAAATACTTTATTTGATTGATTGATTTTGTGATACTGAGTGTATATACCATGAAAATGTTCAAACTCTCGAATTTCATAAGTGCCGAAATTCTTGATGAAGTGTACGAGTGTTCAGTGCGTTAATCCAGAAAAAATTTTACAAGCTATCTTCGCTTGTTTACAACAACTGTTTTCGAAGCTACAATGGTGAAACCGTTACACATACACACATAAACGCATAGGTGAGAAAGAGACAGTTGTCAAGTATCGTTGACTTAGTGTCTACATTATCCTAACACACACACACACACACACACACACACACACACACACATATATATATATATATATTGAACGGATGTATGTAAACAATAGTAATTGTGATTCATAACCGTTTAAAATTTACTTCGCAGCTAATATCTCCTCGTAGCTAAATGGTTAGAAGCTTTGGCTTGGCGTTTGAGTCAACCGGGTTTCGATCCCAGTTTCGGGGAGATACTGTCTAGCCACACTGATGAGTTCTGATAGAATGAAACAGATCTGTCTGTGGATAACTATATATATATATATATATGTCGGGATTAGGTACCCTGATGAGCTGCTTAGGCGAAACTAGGTTAGTTCCTGACTCACTAAGTAATTATCGTTACTATTTTGCTCTCCTTAGTAGTGAGCACTTTTTGCATTGTAGCTAAGCAGCCCGAACGGTGTTTTTTTCTTTTGACCAAGCAATTGCGTGTCTTTTGATTTTTTTTCAATTGGTATGACAAGGTTGGTCTTTTCTTTTCTTTTTTCCAATATATATTTTTTTCCCCTTGGCAGTGATTCGTTGTATATTTTCAGCTTCAAATCACTGGTCGGGTTTTTTTTTTACTGTAAGGGCTATTATTTAATATATATATATATATATATATATATATATATATATATATATATATATATATGATAGATAGAGTAACGGTTAGCATCGTAGGCAATGAACACGGTGACCAGAGTTAAAACCCTGGATTGAGCTGTTTGCATTTAACACAGTGGTAATACCCTTGCGAAACGCATGGAACCAACTATTTTCCCTTGAAATATGGATAGATAAGGACTGACTAAGCTTGTTAACGTTCGGATGGAAACTGGTCTTAGAGAAGGAAAATTGAATTCAAATCAGGTAAATTCCTTAAACGAATTTACTGTATATTACATCCTACTCGTGGGAAGGGGTTGGTCGTATATATAAACTCCTACAAATCCTACGCCTAAACCAAGAGAATAATCCTTTTGGGTGAATCTTTAGTGAATCTCTTGAAGAATTAAATCTGAGAAACCATTTACCAATGGCATGCACATTTCTCTTTCTTGGTTGGGCTCAGGATTTTTCAGATCCACTCTCAAGTGTGAGTGAGTATATATATATATATATATATATATATATATATATATATATTTTAAATTGAATTAAGTTAAATTAGATTAAATGTAGAACGCCTACCGTTCGGTAAGAACTAAAATGGAGATAAAACAGGTGATAAAAAATATTCATTGCACACAAAAATTGAACAGTACAAAAAGTGTAGAGAAAATGTAAAAGTATTAAAAAATAAAGATTAATAAATCACATATCCGAGACTCACGACTGCAATCACCAGGTGAAATTCATTGACTATATATATATATATATGAGAGAGAGAGAGAGACTAAAATCAGTATTTATTGGTCGAAAATTGAAAAAAAAACCATGATAAAATCAAAAACTGATCAGCATAAAATGCTATGGAACTCAGGGATTTACCAATTAGTGATTTCAGTATCGAGTTAACGAAAGAATTTTGATAAAATATATAAATAAAAGTTTCCATGTATCCAATTATATTCTATGTCTTCGAGACCATATTTTTTTTTATTAAAAAAATTATCAGTATGATCCTATTTCAAGGGTCGACGAAGAGAACACATTTCGTATGAAGTGAGATTTTTATCTAAATATAACATATTATTGGTAGCTAAATCTTGACATGCACACCCAATGAGAAAAATGTAAATGAATGTAGGAATAAAACAGGTAAATGAATGTACGATATTTTGAAAATCATATTCATGTTTTCAATTTTGAAAGAAAAAAAATTCACTATATATATATATATATGTGTGTACGTGTGTGTGTGTACAAATAATATATACATCTTTTTTGCAAGCAAAATAAATTTTTTAGATGAGCGAAGATATGTAGTCAGTTTTGTCATATTCGCTGGTTCTTTGAAGATTTCGGGTCTCACATCGTATTTTCTCCCTAGGAAAACCCAATTAGTGTATATCATACCCTGATCCCCCCGCCACAACTGCACTGGAACAGGCTTTTACAAATCTCGCCACCAGGTGGTACATAGATTGTACATGTCTTGATCATGTTCCCCTAGCCAATAGCGTTTGAGTTCCGTTCGAACGTTATCTTTATAAGGTTTCTCAATATTGCAGCTCGGGCTTCGCACTAAAATCATGATACCAGGCTACCCGGATCATTTAACTGGCTGTGGTAAGTTTTGGTTTTTCCCAGTTTTCGAAAGGAAATTTTATTCCATTTTGTTCAACAGTCTTGTCTGTATGTATCTCGTGCATACATAAAAACAACGGCAGAAAATAATTGTTAATAAGATTAACGCTAATATTTACCTTAGAAAAATAAGAAAAGTTAATTCAATTGAAGCAATTTTTTTATTTGAAAAATTTGTAAAATTTAGCGGTTTGCTTAAACAAAACGTATTTATCTGTGTACTATTTTCAGAGGGGAGAAGAAAAGTATTACTTAATTAAAAAAAAAAAAAACTAAGAGGGGAGGGGAATCCCATGCAGTTACTAACTCAATACCGTCATTAATTCATTTTTGTTCCTCAAATTTGAGGTGCAGATATAAATCAATAACAATATTCCACGGACGATGACCCCAGTTACAAGCACCCACGTTAGCCGTAAACCCACCCTAAAAGATGAGGCTGGAGATCAAATTAACAAACGCCAGGACAAGTAAAATTATTACCTTAAACTTGAATACTATTTTTTAATCAGTATACTCTCTCTTTTTATCCACAGCCATTTTGTTGCTTTCTCATCAGTCTGATTTATTTGGGATCTCTTAACTTTTCTTATTTCTGGTTAATCCAAAACTTATCAAGGCTTTATTTAAGGATCGTTCTGTGAATCATCTACACCCAACTTCGAATGTTGCACAGCATGGATTCCATACTTTTTTTTCTCCACTCTTCCACTAAATCTTGGTATTTTGTTATTTTCCTTTCATTTGCTTCCTCAACGTTTTTCTCCCAAGCCATTGTAAATTCCGATAAAATTATTTACTTTGTTGAATTAGAGAATTTGACTATGTCTTAGAGTCAGGTTGTCTCTATTACATGATCAGGGAATTTCATTTGACTTTCCAGATCCCCCCTCATTTATTAATCTACCGCTGATGGAATCATATAGGATACCTCTTTCTGTTTCTGTTGGAGGGGAGGTCTCTCCGGCCTTAATGAACAGTACTGTTCGCCTGTTCGGATTTAGGCTATCAGCGTGGATCGCAGTGCCAATTGTATCTGCAATTGTCTTTAATATCTGGTCATGGCGCCAAAGGTAACGTCTATTTGAGAAAGCTTTGGAACGCCCTCATAATATACTGCAGAGTGGGCAACCTGGGGATTGTTATACTCCAGGTATGGACATTTGTGAGACTTGGCAATACATTGTATATTGCCTACACCAGAAACTTCAGCTGGTTATCACTGGTGGGCCCTATGTCTAATTATTCTATTCTGTTTTATCATTTCGTCTCACCTTATTAATTCACCTTGCAGGCTTTGTACGATCGTCTTTGTCAGTCTTTGACTACCGTGCGAATCTTTTTAAGCATATGGTAATGTCTTTCTTTTCCTTTTAATATCTGTAAAGATTTAATAACCCTTCCCATAGATAGGACCGTCACATCTAAAATGTAACTAAATCTTTTAAATTAAAAATTATAAATCATTAAAATGCAAACATGAAAATAATTGTTTACTATATTATTTTCCAGACAGCTATTAATCAAATAATTTAAAACATAAACGTCTTTAATTAAATCTGTTCAAAAATGTTGGTACTTATGCATCTATGTTACCACGATAAAGTCGAACTTTCATGGGCGTTTCCGGGCCGATAACGGAAAGAATCGGAATATGCCGACAAAACGCATGAAGACCATCTCTAGGCATAGACTTTTCTCATTATTTTAAATGCAAGGATGCTCGCATGTCCGGCAACTTTTAATTTTGCCAATAAGTTTTTTGGTACTTATACACTTATTGTACCGCGCTGAAATAATAACGTGATTATTTAAAAACCCATTCTTAACATGGAGCGGGGAGGGTGCTTTGTAACTATTCTGTACTTTCCCCTAATAATTTAATAAAAAAAAGACATCGTAACACTTGAATTTAACTTGAAAATACTATTTAAAAATAGCCCGGTACAATAAGTGCATAAGCACCAGTTTTGTTTTTTTCTTGTCAGAATTGTATCACCTTTTCTACAGATTGTAGTTTGTCGCTTAGCTGCGATAAATACATGTTGTTTAAAATTGCTTGAATAATACTGTTCTCGTAACTTCGTCAACAAATTGAATTATTTTATCGTCTGCTTGCTTAAATTTGATTGGCTAGGCGTTTCGGCATAGCCCGATTCTCTCCGTTATCGGTCCGAAAACGTTCGCAAAAGTTCAGCTTTATCGTGGTAACATAGATGCATAAGTACCAAAGTTTTAATAATTAAAAAATTGAAAGTAAGTTTTAGGGATTTTGGAACGACAGTAAACGTCAAATAATTACGTGTTATTGTTAAAAGATGATTAATTACCCGGTAGTCATCTGAGTTCCAGTGGTCACTGATACATGACTGATTTATAGATTTTAACATCATCTCAACCCGTATTGGGGTATTTTATTTTTAGAAGTTTAGGAAACACATTGTACGTTTATATTTACTTTTTTTCTGTAGATGTTTAAGATATTTTTCTTACGATCATATCAAATGCAAATTATTCTTAAATAGATTTATCTAACTTTAAGATGGGACACTTAAAGGTGCTGCCACTCTAAGTCAGTGAGGACCTGGCGGGTAAAGGAAATGAAGGGTTACTCAACACTTCTGAAAGCTCCAGAACTGGAGCCTCAACATCTGATGCAGTTTCGTGTCGAATACAGGACACGATATTTTGAGGGGAGTCTTATCCCCTCAACCGGGAGTTCAGTCAGCGTAGTCTAAGACACACCGGCAGGGTGATTTACGGGTCCTTTATTATACTGATGCTTCTATGTAGGAAAGATTGGAATATTCTGGTTAGCAATCCATAATTCTTTCAGTTATATTAAAAATTTGGATGATATTCACATGAGTAACGGATATAATAAACTTAATATAAAATATATAAAAATATTTATAATGACGAGTCTGTATCAGTTTAAAAATGAAGCCAGTGTAGGAAATATTTTTTGATGAAGAGCATTTTGCAAGTTTACAAGGAGCAGAAGCAAAACTAGTAATATTCTTGTATAATATAAACGACCCAGTAGAGTGTTTGCCAATGGTCCGGAGAGACCGGGGTTCAATCCCAGGTCGAGTCATACTAAAGACTCAAAAGTTGTACTTGATGCCGCCTTGCTTAAGTCAGAATTATAACGTGCATATCAAGGGTAAAGTGGATCAATCCAGGGAAAGGAGTTGCGCCCTCCTCTATACCGCGGTGTTGTAACTATTGAAAAGGGAGCCTTCTGCTCGTCCTCGACTAAGGTCACCAACTTTACTTACTATTATAAAACGAGATTTATTTTAATTCTAAATAATGAACAACAATAAAGAAAGATAGGCACTAAACAGTAAATTTAATCATTATGGCCACCGTTTTTTTTTTCAATCGTTGTATAAATACGTCTTCGAAACGATTTGTATGCTTTTAAAATAAATTCGTCAGACATTTTATTCCATTCCTCCTCAATAGCAGTCTTAAGCGAACCAGTATTTGGATGGTTGTTGCATTTGTTTTGTTTTCTAAAACGCTCTATGTAGCGTAATCAAGGGGGTTAAGATGTGGGGTTCATAAGAGGTCATAAAGAAACTCAATTATTTAAAAAATCTTTTTGGCTTGGTTTCGGCGTTAACAAATCAGATTCTTTGTCGATTCTTTTTCTTGCTCAATTATATTCAGTTAGATTTTAATGAAAAAAATGTTTGAATAATAGTCCAAATCATGAAAATTTAGATTTATCGCGTTTTTGTTCAAAAATTAGACTAAGCAGACACTAAAAAACGTCTTAAAAATGATTCCATATTTTACTTCCACGTTCTGTAGTAATCTCCATTCTTTTTCTTCTTTCGTTGATGTAACATTCATCTCAATTGTACAACTTAAGGACAATAAAATAAAATACAACGGCGTCGTTTCACACAAGTGTATGAATCATTAATTGATTTAGCGGCATGTTAACCATCCTTGGGTTGTGAGACCCAGTGATGTAGTAGTTAACGTACTGTACTCCGGAGTAAGTTTGAACAACAGTTGCGCAATGACGTTCATGTTCGCACAAATACCTTTGAGAAAGGCATGAACACGCTTATCCTCCAGATATGGATTAAATACTTCAACAACTGATCTCTAACACTTAATAATACTATTTGTTTTCACACGATAAAGTGGTTATAAGTATTGCTTATACTAATAATTTTATTTGCATACGGTTGAATGGTTTCAAGTATTGCTATTTAACATAGATAAGTCTATTCAATAATATTTGTAAAACGTGTGAATGTAGGAGTTTCCGTTTCAACCGGTATAGTTTTTTAGATTGAAATTTGCCTCCCGGACCGGTCGCTTCCGGGTGGAAGGTGAGAGAGGAACCTCCGGCCTAAACACCGGCTGACGCGAATTCGGTCCTTTTCAATTTGACCGGCATGTGAGACTGACGTTTTTCTTTGTGGGTCACTAGCAAGGCAAAAAGAGGTAAGCACGTGAATTTTCTTGAACTGATTAGATTTAAATCATCACTTTCGTGGTGTTTTTCCTTTTTTGGAACATTTATGAGTGCATTTGTATTGTTTCAGTTTTCACGTTGGAGAATGTGTGTTTATTTTGGCGCTGAACACGTGCGCAAGTAAAGATATACATCTTCATCAGTACGAAACTCGTGTCTATGATTTTTGGCCCCAGTTGCTGCTGTAATAAAACGTTTAATGGTTCCAAATATTGCAATGTAATATCAATAATTTTCTCACAGTTAACTGGTTTCAAGTATTCCTGTTTAACATACAAAACTTTATCTAATTTATATTTGTAGACGCTTAAATAGTTTCAAGTATCGCTATATAACTCTACCAATTCTATTTAATAAGAGTCATTTGTTATATAGTTAAACAATTCAGTTTAATCCATAGATCGAACTCTAACACATCGGCTCAGAGTGAACCTGGGAGTAATGGAAAGCAATGTGTACTTCACATTCCCCAATGCTCCAGGAGTCTTCCCATCAGATAGTTTAGTCATATCGAAAACACTTTGTGTTGGGGGGAGGCTCTGCTTCTCTGAAGAAATGCAGTCGGTCTATAATCCCAGCCAATTGGGCTGTATTGTCTCAAGTAACTATTTTTATTCGATAATAATCGCTTGTTTGCCAACAGTTAAATACGTTCCAGTAAATAAAATAATAATATTCCTTTGTAAGCAGTTATAGCTTGCGGGAACTAATTCTTAATGAAAACAATTTACACACTATAATATGGTAACAAGTATTTTTATCTAATACAATTTTTAAACTGATCAATTCGACCCATCACCGGAGCTCAAACCTTCACTACAATTTCGGCTCAGAGTGGACCTGGAAGTAATAGCAATGAAAAGCTACTCTGAATTCCACAGAGCTCAAGGACCGGCACATCATTATTAGATAATTTCGTGTCATACCAAGGACACCCAATTTTATGACGTGTTTAAAATAGTTCTGTTTAGATCCGTATTAATAGGGGACTAAATAAGAATCAGATTTCCTTTTATAAGAAATTTGGTCGAAGATACGAGTTTCTTAGTAATCTTGGTACGTTAATAACTAGAAAATATAGTTTGGCACGAGTAGGAATTGAATTCACGATATTGGAATATTGGTCGCTAATAGTTTTGATAGTTAGGCAGGGTTGAAAATAGTCTGGTTCAAGCTTAGATGGTTGGGTCACTAAAGGAAATTGAATTCACTACTTGAGAAAAATAGTATCTGATATAAACTTGATAACAGTCATACTATGTTAGTGCTATGTATGGCACTGGACCTTGCTGTCCAGTTTAAGCTATAATCAGGCATACGTGCCTAGACCCAGATTTGGCTCCATGTCCAGCTAGGCTCATCAGGCCCACATTGCACTAAGTGGGTCGATGACCGGTAAAGTCCAGCAAGGCTTGAGGCTGACCTTCCGCTCCCCTAAATCCCCACTATAATCGACCTTCGGATTATTGACCTTGTTTCAAGTCCTGTCTGGTGGTAGGCAGAGACACATTTAAGGAGTGTTAAATAGAATCTGGCATAAAGTAACAACGGTGAGACAATAAAGGCAGTCCAATTCGTGACATAAGAAAATGGGGGGAATCACTGTGGCGTAGGGACTCGTTTACTAGACTGCGACATCGTAGTTAGCGAGTTCGAACTCCAGTCACACCATTGCGTTCACTTTCGGGCTTATGCCTTCGGGAAATGTATGACTCCCCTAATCGCACTATGGGTTAAATAGTAGCACTGTTGTACTTTCAGCATTAAATAACTCTCAAAAGTTGGAATGCCATCAAAATCAAAGAAAACAAAGAAACGTGAGAAAAAGTGTACGAGAAGAATGTTAGGTACAATTTACCAACCCCTCCGCTCGGGCAGGATATGACACAAGGTCAATTTTTAAGCGGAGTTTAACAGGTTTGAATTCAGAGTTTTCCTTCTCCTAGACTAGTTGCCTCACCAAGGCTGAAGAACCTAGTCCGTCCTACTATTTACCCATAGCTGGAGGGAGAATAAGGGGGTTCATACCTTTCCCAAGGGTATTTGCCCGAAAGTGAACGTAATAGCGCGACTAGAGTACGAACTCGCGTACTACGATTCCGCAGTTCATCGCTTTAACCATTACACCACGAGGAATGTTAGGTGCCATGTTGAAATGGTTATCGTTATTGGAAATGGACACGGCGATAAGAGTTCAAATCCTGAAGGAGGCGGTTTGCATATCATATATCACTAATACTCGTGGGAAAGATGTGAATCCAATTATTCTCCCTGTAGCTATGAGTAAAATAGTCGGGCAGTCTGGGTTATTTTACCTTGGTTTAGCAACCAACCTAGGAGAAGGAAAACTGACTCCAAACCTGTTAAAGTCCGCCTCAAAATATACTTTGTCATATCCTGCCTGTGAGGAGGGTTTAGTGGTAATTTACTAAGTTTTTTGCTTCGATGTGACAATAGGCCATATGAATGAGACGCCCAATGAGAATCGAACTTACTCATGAAGGTTTGCTAGTCTATCTTGCTAACCATTATACCACCTGAGGTACCCCGGAGGAGGGTTTGGTAAGTACAGATACAATACGATTTTAATAGCAGCTACGCTACGTTGACCAATGTTAAATACAGTCTGGCACAGTTGTCGTAGTAAATGCTGAGTAATTTTGAATTATCTTTACTAACGATTTGTTCTTAGGGGCGAGCTGGTTTATATAGTTAATTATTTTTGTTTCTCATAAGGCTATTAGGATAGGACTGCCTATAAGAATCGAACTCATTACCCAGCAGAACAATCTTCTCGACTTGCTTGCTTGTTGTTAATCAATAATGAGACACTTTGTTATTACTTTGATATAAGAAACTCAGTTCTTAACATGAATGCACATATTCTCACTATTATATTCATTCAGTTGGCTTTTCGGTGAAAAAGAGACAAATAAATATTGCTGAAAAGGTACATATATACACACATACATATAATTAGATAGGTACAAACATTATATATATATATATATATATATATATATATATATATATATAAATATACACACACACATATATATATATATATATATATATATATATATATATATATAATTAGATAGGTATAGGTACACACTCACATTTTATATATATATATATATATATATATATATATATATATATATATATATATATATATATATAATTTAAAAGTCTCTTGTGCTAGAAAAAGAACATCCGCAGACTTGATTCCACACATTCACGTAGACAAATGAATCGTTAATATTTTTTTTTCTTTACATTTCATAGCAATAGGCAAATTGAAGCAAATAAACATTATACGACAGAGTCTATCGTTGTTAAATAACACAACGAAGCCATTTTCTTTAAGACTATAGCATTTTTGTTTGGTTTTCTGGCGACATGCATTGTATATTTATTGATCTTTTAACTACAAATTATTTAAATTCACAGAAATTCTCTTGCAGTTGAGTCTTGGAACTTGTCGTTGATATTTTGTCTGCTTTTTTATTGCAAATTTCATATTGATTACTACATCTTTTTTTTTCTTTCGTTTAGTCGTTTATTGCACATACTTGAAACAATCAAGTCAACCTGTCTCTCTTCGCTTACTTCTACCACCTCAACTTTTTTTTATCTGCGTGGGATGTTGAAAAACAGTAAATCGTGGCCATTTTGATGGACCCTCCAGTGTATAATTGGCGTCTGTAGACATTGCAGTTAGGATACATTTTTTTCTTTCTCTTAAATGAAAACCTATGACTGTTGAGAGCTTAAGGGACAACACATTTTTTAAAGTTCTTTATGAAGATACGTAGTCGTTATGAAAGCCTTTAAATACAAAAAGCTTTTTCCTTAGTTTGATACATAGAAGACGTAAGAAAATCCTGGAGACAGCTAAACGTATTTAAGCAAAACAAACAAAAAGAAAAAAAAAGGAGGCCTATATATGTATCATGAAAACCGTCTTGATATAAAACATAGACATGGACACGAAAGTAACTTTTTTTTCCTAAATAGTAAGGATTTAAACACAAAAGGGTCTCTGGTCTCGTGATAATAAAATTAGGTTGATAAATTACTACTTAACGTTTTTTTTATTGTGATACTTTATTTTTGCTATCAATGACGAAAGAAAAGAAGTAACTTTTTCTTACACGAAGAGGTTTTCTATAAGTTCAGATAATTTAACAAAATTTCTATATTAAAGAAAAAAAATTCGTATATATATATTAGTTAGATCCTCGAAGAGATTTGTATTTTTTGAATTTATTTATTTCGTTCTTACATTCGTGTTATGTGTATGCTTCCAGCTTGCTGCTTTCGTCAGAGAACATATTTGGCACAAGGCCTTGTTAATGGGGTACTCAATGAGACTTGAACTCGCTCTTACTTGCAGTTTGAATAATTTTCAGTTGGTTCGGGCGGGTTTTATATCGAGGTTATTTTCCTGTTTTCTTAGAGTGTGTTTACTTTGGTCTGCTTTACCCCTCTTTGATATTTTGGACCTACAACGAACATCTTTATATATATCGTCTGTATAGTTGGTGTCTGACATCGTTTCTGCGGGATATTTTCTATTTCTTGTATTTTCTAGCGTGACCACCATTTTCTTTAATTAGATTTATTGACGTTCGAAGTAGGAAATCTAGGCATATTATAAACAGTTTCCAGACTTGGAGAGTAGTATCTCATCCACTTAAAATGATGTCTACATACACCCAGTGAAGGTATGGACTTCTACTGGCTGGTGATCAATCATATATAAACCTGATTTTTTTTGATAAGATAAAACTGGATTTCTTCCGAATCATGGTTGTATCCGTACTACTGTACGGATCCACTACCCGGATGCTAAAGCTGCGCATGGAGGAAAAGCTAGATGATTACTACCCAAGAATGCAACGTGCTGTTTCGAACAGATCCAGGAAACAACAACCCACTATACGGTAGTTGTACGGCCACCAACTTCCCATCACACAAACCAACCAAGTAAGAAGGGCTAGACATGTCGAAGCACTGCTGGAGATGTAAGAAGGAACTCATAATCGATGTCCTTTTATGGATTATTTCATATGGACGCACCAGTGTTGACTGATCAGTAAGGACTGATATGAATCAATGTGGATTCTGGATCGATGGATAATGGGAACAGATGGTAACAGTCGGGGAACACCGTGCGAATAATAGAGATCTGTATATTTATATCGACTAAACCCTCAGCACGAGCGGAATGTTAGACAAGGTCAATTTTTAAAGCAATGATTAACAGGTTTGAATTTTGAGATTTCCTTCAAGACCGGTTGTCATAACAATGTTAAAGATTGCCGTAGAGTGTTTGCCAATGGCACGAGAGACCGGGGTTCAATTCCAGGTCGAGTCATACCAAAGACTAAAAAAAAATTGCATTGATGCCGCTTTGTTTAACACTCATTATAAGGCTGGGATCAAGAGAAAGGAGTAATGGCCTCCCCTCCCACTCGGTGTTGCAGCTATTTAAAAAAGCTATCTTTGGGTCGCCTTCGACTGTGGTTGCCAAGTTATTTATATATATATATATATATATATATATATATATATATTATATATATATATATATATAGAGAGAGAGAGAGAGAGAGAGGTTTGTATATAAAGAGAGTTGAAAATAAAAAAAAAATCCTAACTTTTATGAATTTTTATATGAAAGTCAAGTTAGTATGTTTCGGTTGTAATAACCTTCTTTAGGACTTTGAATTTATGAGAAATTTAAAATAGCGATAGATTTTGCCTATATATATATATATATATATGATGAAAAACAAAAAAATCCAAATTTTTTTGAATTTTTTTTATGAAAGTCAAGTTAGTATGTTTCGGTTGGACTTTAAATTTAGGAAAACTTTTAAAATAACGATAGATTTTTGATGAAATAACTGGAGAAAAGAAAGTGGGTATAAAAAAGATTTTTAACAACAAATTCGGCTTTCTTATTTTTGAAAATATATTACGTTTTCACGTGGACTGATATTTGAAATTTGTTAGGTTTCAAAGGGATATATCAGAAGATGATAAAAACAACGCTTGTTAGAATATATTATCTAAAAGAAAGAAAAAGGAGGGAAGGAAGAGAAAATTACTATGAAGGTATTTTTCATAGGTTAAATTTAAATTTAATATATGGAGCTCAAGGAAGTATAAATATGTGAGGAGAAAAAACTAATTAAAATTAGATATGTAATAGCTTTTTAGAACTCATTTACCTAAGAAAGTCGATAGATTGAAAAACCTGAGACAGGTATAAACGAAGGATAAGTTTGGGATTATTTTTTAAACATTTCTTCATACTGTTTATTTCCTTATTTTCCTCGCCATATATATATAATCATATGTGTTTAATACACACACACACATATATATATATATACACCGAGCGCGCGCGCGCACACACACACACACACACACACATATATATATGTGTATATATACATATATATATATATATATATATATATATATATATATATATATACCCGAGCGCGCGCGCGCACCACACATATATTGTACAATTTGATGGAGAGTCAACTCGGTTATGTCGTATAATAAGAATATTCCAAATATTCTATTGCGCGCGCGCGCACACACACACACATATATATATAATTGTAAAAGAGTAAATTACGCATAAAATAGTGACGTCAGTGCTGAAGAATGCTCTGATTGCATCTCTGCAGAGGGATAAGACCCCACACAAGCGAGTGTCGTAGATATGGCACTAAACTATAAGATGGTGATATTTCAGTTCTAAAGCTTCAGGAAATGTAGAGTACCGTTTCATTTCTATTACTCCCTGTTCCAGAGTGGTAATATCTGTTTGGGTACCCTCTCTGGATCAAATTGAACAAGTGTCCTGGGTATGACTGCATCTGATGGTGAGGCTACAGTCCTGTAGATTTCGGTAATCCGGATTACCCTTTCATTGTTATTACATCCAGATTCACTCTGACGGGAGTGGAAGTATGTGTTAGGGTCCCATCTCAGGGTCGAATAGTATTATTTAATGATTTTCTATAATTAAAATCATTTACCTCGGTGCGAACAAATGAAGGATGCTAAATTGATTTATTTTTATTACATGGCAGTACTTGCCACCATTTACAGTGAGCAAACAAATGATAGATAATTAAACAGAATTATCCGTGCTAGATAGCAATGCTTGGAAGCATTGAACTCTGAACAAACGAATGATTCCTGTCTCGTTTCAAAATGTTACCTACAAACTACTCACTTAAAAATCATTATGTATAAAGAAGATTTGACATTAAATAACAATTAAGGGTTGCATAAAAATGCTGCGAGCAATCTTGAACAAGTCCTGGCGGCAACACCCCACAAGACACCAACTGTACGGCCACCTGCCTCCTATCACGAAAACTATTCAAGTTAGACGAACCAGACATGCAGGGCACTGCTGGAGAAGCAGAGACGAACTCATAAGTGATGTACTCTTATGGACCCCCACACATGGCCGTGCAAAAGCAGGACGACCAACACGAACATACATTCAGCAACTATGTGAAGATACAGGATGTTGTCCTGAAGACCTGCCTAGGGCGATGAACGATTGAGAAAAGTGGCGAGAGAGGGTCAGGGATATCCGTGCTACCAGCACGACATGATGATGATGAAGGGTTGCATCTATCATTAAACAAAATAACTTAACCTAACCCACATAAACTAGTAAATTGCAATATTCTCTTGGCAATGTAGAAATGAGGATTTCTCAGCCAAAATTCAAGCTGCTTATTTTATGTTTATTTAGATTGTGAAATAAATATCAGCCCCTCGTGTTTGGAGGGTTAACAAGAGAACTGGGCCAACTTTCATGGTTAATGTATGGAACAACATAAAAGGACATAGTTAAGTAGGTGTAAAACATAAACCTATCTCTATCTACCGATATGTTAAGAAACTTTGATGCATCCATACATAATGTCATTTAGATAGTCATACACATTTACACTATAATAACATATAATCATAATATAATATAATAATATGTAATATTAATATATAATAATACATAATGATATAAGTATAATATCTATAATATAAATTGTAATTAACATGCATTTTCAACATTATATAATTATATATATGATTGTGTGTGTGTGTGTGTTATAATAAACAGACATTTATAATATTATGGCCTAATGAGTACAGTGCTCGCCAATGGTCCAAGAGACCGGGGTTCAATCCCAGGTCGAGTCATACCAAAGACTTAAAAAACGGTACTTTGTGTCGCCTTGCTTAGCACTCAGCACTATAAGGTGAAGATAAAGGGTAAAGTGGAACAATCCTGGTAATAGAGAAGCACCCCCACAACTAAGGTCGCCAACTTTACTTACTTTCATTCAAACAAACTTATCCGTACGAAAAGACACGCTTATATCAATATACATAGCTTCATAATTATATCCTAATATATGTATGCAATCATGTATATTTATATATACAAGTATTTCTCTCTCACACACACACACACACATACATATATATATTTTAAAATTTCTCTAATTGGAAACGAATTGAATGCATGCAGATTACACACAACATGCAAATCCTGCGCATTCTGTTTATTTTATTGATAGCAAATACGTTAACCTTTTTGGGAAAAGAAAAAAATAAGACCAAAAATTTCAAATACTAATGATGTCTCATACATTTTGAATCAGAATGCTATTAATGATAATAGAACACTAAGAATTTTCTCATTTTATCGTTTTATTTTTCACCTGAATATAATTTTTCGGATGAGACAACATCA
>CAUZXS010000874.1:0-5000 GCA_963585895.1 Sepioteuthis lessoniana | reverse complement strand
TGACATTAAACTATCAGCCTTGGAGATTTGGGTAATACGAAGAAGCCGTTCAATGCCATTGCTTCCAAGTCTACTCTGACTCGGAGTGGTAGCACCTGATAGTGTCCAATCTAAGGGCCAAAATGAAGAAACCTTTGTGTTAACAAACGACAGATATTAAATTGTGGTTATTATATAGAAATACTTGAAACCATTTAACTGTGTGCAAAAAAAAAAAAAGTGCACAATCTCGTTTAAGAATGTTATCAACAAAATGAGTTTACGAATCATATATTTAGTAATGTGTTAACATTTGGCATTAAATAACCTACAAGGGTTGATATGCCATAAAACCTAACCAAACATATCCCACTCAAGATATAGTGGATTAAGTGTGTTTATTTTCATTATAATAGTGTGTGTTTATATATTGCATTAAATATTAAAGACAAATATTTATCTCTATAATTTAAGATCCTTTCAAGCTTTATTATAAGTGTCTTAGGAGGTGCCCGTGGTGTAATGGTTATCGTCATAGGAATCGGACACGGCGACACGAGTTCAAACCCTGGACGAGACTGAATGCATTTCACATAGCACTAATACCCTTGGGAAAGGAATGAATCCAATTATTCTCCCTCCAGCTATGGGTAAATAGTAGAACAGACTAGGTTCTTCAGCCTTGGTGAGGAAACTAGTCTAGGAGAAGGAAAACTCTGAATTCAAACCTATTAAACTCCACTTAAAAATCGACCTTGTGTCATATCCTGCCCGAGCGGAGGGGTTGGTAAATATGATTATAAGTGTCTTAGTTTCAGGTTGGAATTGGTAGATGAATTTCACGAAACTGTCCCGAGTGCTTTCGGACCCTTCATGGACCATCATCAGGACTTGCTGGCTTATGTACAGCGATATTTTTGTGTGTCAGTGTCGTAGCGAACGGCAGGATCATGTATTTTGAAGTATGTGTACCAATTCCAACCTGAAACTGTGGTTTGGTTTGGTTGGTTGGGTTTTATGGCATATCAACCTTTATAGGTTATTTAACGCCAAATCCATTTTTATGTAAATAACCAGTTCTATTAAAACAATTCAGTCTAGCATGAGTACACAATTTAATTGTCAAACATTTCTATTTCAAACTATTCAAGCAGTTATATATAACAATTCAGTTTAGTGAAAGTACAGTTTCACTGTCAAAAACAGTTCAATTTCAAATGATTCAGTTTAGCATAAGCACGTAGTTTAAATGTAAGTACGGTTTAATTGTGAAAAACTTTTCTATTTCGAGTTATTCAGTTTAGTCAAGCAGTTCTAATTCAGCTTATTATAAGTACAGATTTTGTTTACACACAGTTAAATGTCAAAACAGTTCTAAGTTAAACAATTCAGTTTAATGTAAATACAGTTTCAATGTAAAAAAAACAGTTCTATTTGAAATAATTCAGTTTAGCATAAATACGCAGTTTAAATGTAAGTACGGTTTAATTGTCAAAACATTTCTATCTGAAACTAAGGCACTTATCAGGAAACTTGAAAGGATCTTAAATAAATTATACAGACAAAATTTGTTTTTATCATTTAATGAAACATGCTTAAATGAACGACTACTACCTAACTACACACACATATATAAGCTGAAAAATAGACATTTGAATATATTTTTATTTTTTTAGTATCATTTATTTACTTGTCAATGCACTTTATTCCCTTGTATATATGTAAGCACACTTGTACATATATCATGGATGAATAAATGCATGTGAAGAATACGATGATTTACATCAAATCAGTCAGGCAAAGGAAATTAGAAAATCGAGTTTGATAATTTATCGCCTTTCTGAATGAAGACGAACAGGTAAACGAAATAGGCCTTGTCATTTAAAAGACAGTTACTAATGATATCATAAGCGGGCTTGGACATATCGGTGGTTTGAGAAATACAAAATAACTTTTGAAACTATTATGACTGAATGCATTCATAACATTCTGAATGATCGGATTTATCTTAAAGATTTGGCTAGAAAAATGCTTGCTCGTAGAAGAAAGTGCCAGCTATTTCCTATCGTCAGAATGCGACCCTCTATAGCTGATGATGAGGAATAGGCTAACGGAACGTTTTGTATTGAGTGCTGACAGGTAATTAATAATCTTTTAGCTATATGGTAAATTGTGTGTTTGTGTGTCTCCTGTATATGCAACTAAACTGTGTATCCACTCGTGAGGCTCAAGACAGCTCACTTGATTACCTCAAACAATTTCTTTCCGTTTATTAAGTGATTACAAAAGTTTCCATCATACGTCAACAAATAATTTGGTTGATTAAAACAAATCTTCATTATTGCCCAGTCGGCTGGGCTGCAGAATACACCGACTGCATCTCTGCTAAGGAGTAAGACCCTACCCATGAGTGTCCTGGATATAACACTAAACAATCAGATGGAAAGGCTCATGTAATGCGGAAGCTTTGGTGAATGTGGAGTACCCCTTCATTGCCATCGCTCCCAGGTCCACTCCGTCCCAGTGTGGTAGCACCTGATAGTCCTATCTATGGGTTAAATAGAACTAAACTATATACTTATGCTAAACTGAATTGTTTGAAATAGAACGGTTTATGTATAAAATGGACTTGGCATCAAATATCCTGCAATGGTTGATATGCCACCAAACCAAACCTAACAAAACATCATTACTGATGTATCTGACTTTTAATTTTCAGTTAATATTGTGCATATCCTGATAAATCATGTCTTGAGTGTGGCATTGGGGGAGTTCTCGAGGTGTCAAGGTTAAAACAGTGGACAGCCGAATCATAGTTGGCGAGTTTGAACTCCAGTCGCCGTTCAGTTTCAGACAAATACCCTTGGGAAACGTATGAACCCCCTTATCCTACCAGCTCTGGATTAAATACTACCGTTACTGTTTTCTTAGATGGATGGCGTTGGCATTAAATAGTCCACGAAGGCTGATATGCCATTAAACAAAAAATCAAAGAGAATGACATTAAAATACATCATGAGGTTAGGCTTCAATTTTGGATTTCTGGAGAGTGTGGATTAATGTAAAATAATGGACTCCGCTTGATTGTTTAAAAGTCGACCATAAAATAGTGGAAAAGAAAGGAACATATATGAGAAATAGAATCGAGGCAAGCAGTAAGAGAGAGAGAGGGAGGCCGTAAGAGAGAAACAAATGAGAAAATCTTGACCAGAAAAGTGGCAGACGTCTGGGTTAAAAATAGAAACGTATCAGCTGCGAATCATTCTTATTGGCTGGAAGAAACTCAAACGAAAAAACCGTTAAGAGAGTGCACAACTCAAAATGGCAGCTCCCATTTGGGGGTGAGCTCTGCAAAAGGGAGCTCACACCCGTCGCGAATCTGTCAAGACAGAACTCGTAAACAAGCTCGTGTGAGAACTACAGCAGAAAACGACAAAGTTAATATCATGATCTGCGTCTGCCTTCTCTCTCTTCACGACATTTTATTTCTCTTCGTCTAGTTAAAGAGGTCGACTCATTTCATACCGTTTATCTCTTTTCGACGGCTACTAAGAGGTGTAGTAACGAATAAACTTTTGTATTGACGAACCAAGACAGTTTTTGCGTTTGTCACTGTAGCTTTACAACCTTCTATTTGAGACCCCTATTGTTACTATACACTTTCATCGCCATTACTTCAAGTTACACACTGAATTTGAGTTGTATGTGTTATGGATTTTTTCTTATCACTAAAGTAGATTCGTTTAATAATCATTAGTTTTGGATAGGAATGCTTGAAATTGTAAAAGCTCTGAGCAAAAATTACAGAACTAATTGCTTAAAACTATATGATTGCTTAAATTATTAGTATTTGATAGAAATACTTGAAACTTATTTTATTGTATCTATTTAGAGGGTAATGCAAAATAATTATTCAGGTCTAATTTCGAAGTAAAAACTTCATCAGAAACTTTAAAAAACTGAACTCTGTGTTGTACGTTTAGATTTTTTTGAACGTTGTAAACATGGCGTCACGTGGGGTGTTTACATGCCATGCAGAAGAGACAAGACTTCAGTTGTCTTAATCAATTTCATTTTATTCTTTTATATTTTAATTTAAATATGTATTTAAAGAATGTGCGTGTTGATTAGTGATATATTCAGTATTTAATTTTAACCTACTGTTAATCTGAGGGTGTAACGTGATTATTAATAAAGACTTCTTAATTCTGAGATTACCACCTTTACGTACTATGACTTCTATTTTAATTAAAAAATTATCATTTTTGAATTTTATTAAATGTTTATGGAATGAAGATACACATGTATTGAGGTGTTCTTTAATTCTGCTGCGGATGGGTCTGATTGTGCTTCCTATATAAAAAAAATATGGCATTCTAAGCAAATTAAGCGACGAATAGAGTAAGTTTTTTGGCATACATTTGGATCTCTTATTGGGCATCTGTATACATAAAGAGAAAAATGCAATACTTATATTGAGGAATTACCCAAGGATAAGACGTACTGTTTTTAATAAATCCTGAAAAGAGTAGCCGACAGAAGTGAAGTCGTACGCCCACTTACCAGCCGTCTTGCTAAACACCCAAGAAAGCTGAGCAAGACACTGCTGCAGTAAAAAAAAAAAACCTCTTATAAGTGTGGTTCTATTCTGAACTCCGACACATAAATTCACTAGATTTGGC
This sequence comes from Sepioteuthis lessoniana, assembly GCA_963585895.1. Taxonomy (NCBI): domain Eukaryota; kingdom Metazoa; phylum Mollusca; class Cephalopoda; order Myopsida; family Loliginidae; genus Sepioteuthis; species Sepioteuthis lessoniana. The sequence goes on along the minus strand of CAUZXS010000874.1, from coordinate 339 downwards.
TGAGTAGCAAAAACTTACATTTATCAACTCTATAAGGATTATGGGTACCATTTTACCGAATACGATCGCGGATAGGTGCAGGTATGGAGAAAGTCAAAGGAATCTGAGCATGGTACATTATATATATATATATATATATATTTACTAATCTAATATCTACCAGTATTCACGGTACCAGAAAAAAAAAACCATGACAAGGAAAAAGAGATGAGAATATCACGAATCACCACCAAGGGGAAAAAGAAAAAGTTCTTTGGGTAAAAAAGAACGAAAAGACCAACCTCGTCCGACTCCTTGAAAAAAATCGAGGGGTACGCAGTCAGTGGTCAAAAGAAAACC
>CAUZXS010000873.1:0-32500 GCA_963585895.1 Sepioteuthis lessoniana | reverse complement strand
ATTATTTTTCTTGTAACTAGATTTTCATTGTTCATGTTTTGTTTCTTTAATTCAGGAAATAGACAAGAGAAATAGTTTAATTTTTTTAAAAATCCAACTTAACAAAATACAAAGAAAATAAATGGAGTTTTAAATTAATTCAACGTCTTGTGTTATGGTCAAAAGAAAAATAGCATTGCAATATAAACGAAGAGGATATTATCGGTTATTCGTGTTTTAGTTTTGAAACATTATTCAACTCAGTTTTGATTATCAATATGGTTATAGTCAATATAAAAGTATAACTGCTTTCTTTGATCCTTTAGCATTTTTTTAGAGACTTAATGTTGACAGAAAAGATCACAACCAATAGATACGAAATTTGATTTTTACAAAATACTCGAATTTAAAAGATAAAAACAATGCAGTTTCCCTATTCTTCCTAAATTTAAATTACGAAATATTTGATACTAACATTTATAATAATAGTTCTTAAAATAAATAAATAAAAAATAAACAAACATGGCTTTTCTTTCACGAGGCATTTTTCAAACTATTCGCTTTTAAAATTAATTACTTACTGATTTAAATGCTAGGGTATGAAAACTGAGTGACATGAAAATCTATGTATCTCAGAACATTCAACAAGTTTTCTGAAACTAAAAACAACCAAAAAGCCTTCCTTTTTATTCTAAATTTAAAAAAAAATTTTTTTTTATTGATTTTAACTAAATTTATCAGGTAAGCAAAAAAGTAATTTTTTTTTAAAAGCTAAAGTTCTGAGATGATCAATAAAAGTAGTAAAAGAAAAGATTGTGTAACGGATGACATTTTTGCATTTGGACACTGATGAAATACATTATTGATGACAAAAACACTTTATTTTTGTTTTTATTTCCAAAGGCTTGTATGTGCTACTGTGTAAAGTTTAAGGAAAATATAATATTGACTGAAATAAAATAGTGACATATCTATCTAATAATGTATTTGTAAATCATTCTTTGAGTAATAAAATCACTGCAACATTACGTAAACGACAAACGTTATAGGACAACAGTAAATCGTAAAAATGCTATCCCCCACGCGAATTATTTTAAGTCAGTTGTATTTTCATGCCCTCACCTAAAAATTCTTATCTTATATTTAAAAATAGATACATAAAATGATAAATTCTTTTTATAAACAAAAATTATGCAGTGATTTCCTCCTCCCACGCCTTTGATTTTTACGTAATAAAAACAGCTGAGCTGAAAATGGTTTTAAGCACTTAAGAAGGAAAAAAAACAAACAAACAAAACTAGAATTTTTTAAATGATAAATCAAATTGTATTAATTACTGATTAAGGAGGAGGAAAAGCATAAAACTAAAAGTGAATAAAACTCCTCATTAAGCTACTTCAGATAAAGAAAAATAAATGAAAAACGCCAACAGAGAAACCAATTTTACTTTGAAAAAAAAATCACCTGTTTTCTTTTAGTTTTAGCGAATACGATTTTGAGATGTCTAGTGCGTGATCCAACACACCCACTTACATGTTTAATGTTATGTTGATTCTTTCAATATACTATAAGCTGAAAACCCCTTTTATTCCAAGTGTTGTTGTTTTTTTTCTTTTGATTCCAATTTATTTTTCCATTATGTTCCTGGGTTCCAGTTTTCATTTATTTAACTAAAGAAGTAAAGTAGCTCCCAAATGTTGTTATCAACTGAGGATCTCTTTCAGATGCTGTAGAAAAAAAATCCACGACTGAAAATTCCTCCTGGAACGATCGATTTTCATTGAAGCCAAAAACGTATGGAACAATACAAAGTAACTGCTGATAATTTATATATAAAAAAAAGCATGGTTTTAAAAACAGGCTGCCGAGATACTGCTAAAGAACGTTTCTTGAAATGGGGTTTAATTTTCAGAGCTTTGTTGATACATACAAATGTCCAAGAGAATTCATTAAACTAGTATCGAAATAATTAGGTTTGGTTTATGCTTCTGAGTAGTAAGTTAATCTAAATATTCCATAAATTCGCTCTTATGATTTATGTCCCCAATTAATTTAGTGTTTCTTAAAATCAATTATAACTTAATTATTACATTACTCGTTATCTCAATGATTATATGACAGACCACTGAATACAATGCTTGAGATAATTGTTTGCGATTGACAATGGAAAACATAAAATAAAAGACAAGACTACTGTTTTCATTGAGCCTCAAAACAATGTTCTGACAAAGTTAACTAGGTGATCCAACTATTTAATGTGTATTGTTTTATTCTTAAATATGCAGAGAAGTAATGATTTTAAAGAGCTTCCAAAAAAGAAATGTTCATCTTTGAAACTGTTATGTTTGGTTTCTTTGTTTAATGGCATATCAACCTTCGTGGGTTATTTAATCCCAAAGCTATGCTTGTAGATCAATGGTGGTACAATTTAACCCATAGCTGGGAGAAACTGTTTGAAAAAAAAAAAAGACAGTTTGATTGCGAAGCAATTATCAAAAAGAAGAAAATAAACTTTGAAATTAATTAAACTTTTTGCTGAACAAAAAAAAATTGCTCAAATTGTTAAATGCCATTTTATATTTAACAAATTTGTATTGCAAACGAAACATTAAACAAGTATCTAGGATTAAAAGAATGATCTTTTTTTAAATTTCATGTTCGTATGTATTCATGTAACAAAAAACAGCACATCACAGCGAGATTTTTATTAGAGAAATACTCCTCATACTATAAGAGAATAAAACAATTTTCAGCAGTAAAAATCTTGTGGAGGGTGTCAATGTTTGTCCTAAACATCATTTTTAATCATCCAAATTCTTGAACACTAACAAAATTAACTATGAAATCATTTCATTGAAATGCTAATTAATTAATTAGTCATTCACCCTTCAGTCCCTTCTAATAGAAACATTTATGCTTTTGGATTCAATAATTTAAGTCTTCTCAAATCACTAACAATATCAGTGGTAATTTTAAAGGAAGAGCCGAAATAATGATGCCTGAAACCAAGTAGTAATACCGGTTATAGCTGAATGTTCATCTCGAGTAGTTAGTTACTAAACTTACTACTACTACAATTTTAAGAATATGAACATGATAGATAAATAGAATTAAAAAGAAGGAAAAATATTTCATAGTAATAGCACAGAGAAGCGCTAAACACTTAATAATCAGAGAAATTTGTTGTTACTATAAAAACTGGACACATGCATTTTATCGTGAAACAAGCCATGAAGAAGAAAAGTAGTAACTAAAAACACTAAACAACCTACACCAGGAAGCAAGTTTTATTTATTTGTTTACTGGTCTGATTAATAAAATTCCTCGTGGTTTACATACACCGTTAGTTACTAAAAGCTGACAAGCTTAAGTTTATACTGAAATTAATTCGCTAAGGAGAGAGACATAAAGAAATAGTTATATTGGATATCGTGTTATTTATTTACTATTTGTTCAATCAGCTGTCTCAGACATAAATTAAAACAAGAAATATATATATATTGATATATATATATGCATACACTTACTTAAAACAGCAACTGCATTCGATTCGAACATCAAAGCTCCATCGGAACGGTACTTATTTACCAAGAGGACACTGTAAGGTGGAGGATCAAGTTTATGAAAAACTCGGTAGCCTTTACTTAGTGACATGATGCACTTTCTTCAACGGTGATGTCAGGTGCCAGTTGTTGTTTTTTTTTATAACAACAATAACTAAGAAGAAAAAAAAACAAACTGTAAATTAATTGTTACAGCCAAAATAGAGCAATTTATCAATGGAATTTCTGTAGCTGTATTTCGTGACAAGAACAGTGATGACCGACGGCAGACGACGATACAAGCCTCGCCATATCCATCACCGACTGTGAGCGAATCTCGGCAACGCGCGAGATTCTACGAGACTTGTCAACGAGCATGTTGAGATGCAGTTGCCGTTTTAAAAGTTAAGTTTAGGAAATAATAGCAACAATCTGAGTCCTGTGTGCCAGGCTGGTTTAACAGTTTGAATATTTCCACAGTTACACTCAACTAGGAAGAGCTATAAAATTGCCTCATCACGAGGACAAAATATTATACAAGGTCGAATTTAAAGTGGGGATACCAACTCGTATACTTTACTTCATATATACCGACACACACACACACACACACACACACATATATATGTGTGTGTGTGTGTGTGTGTGTTTTAACGTGAGGTTTGGTTTCTTTGTTTAATGGCATATCAACCTTCGTGGGTTATCTAATGCCAAACCCATCCTTGCAGAAGAACTGCAGTGATACCATTTAAGGTTAGGTTAGATGTGACTCAAGATCAGAAGTATGGGTCACCCAGTAAGAATCGAACTAATACATATGCATATATATATGTGTGTGTGTGTGTGTTAGGTATGAAAAATGATTTTAAAAAGATGCAAAAATCGAAAAAAAAGACGTTTGTTAATAATGTGAATATGCAGGTTTGAAGATGTTTTTTTTTTTTTTCATTTTTATAGTCAACAAATTTGTGCTTAAATTAAACATTAGATTTCTAGCTTTGATAGATTTGTTTTAGAATAGTTTTCTGCGACAAAATGTAAACAAACACACAAAAGTGGGCGTGGCTTACTAAAGTAAGGGGTAATAATCTGTGTTAGGATCACAATTTCTTGGTTCATAAATTTTTCACTTTCAACAGCAAATCTGTTTTTGTTCATAAGTAAGAGTTTATTGGTTTTTTATAAATGTTTTTAGAGGTAAGTATTAAATTTCAAGTAAAAATTTAAAAATGGTTGAGGCAAATAGTAAAACTGAAATTCATCTTTAATTTTATAAATGTTTATATTAGTCTAACATGGAAAGTAATTCATTGAAATATTTTGAAACTGTATAAAATAAATCCTTTAAATAATCCTCTCCTCCATTCAACTGCCCATTCTATAAAATAGATAAGGTTTATAACTTCATTATTATGATTAAGTACATTTCCATCAAGTTTTATATTTTTCTTATCTATCTTTAATGTTTAATATTCCTACCTACTATACTACCTTCTATCTTAAGTAAGTCTTCTGAAAACCGAGGAAAATTTCTTGGAAAGTAATTCTATGGATAAAATGGAGTATTTTTTCTCTGTAAACTTTAGTAGTTTTTTTTTATTGTTTTCCTCTATTTAATTCATTTTCCCTCCTATATGAAGGTAATAGTATCGAAACGGTTTAATTTTCTATTAATTTTACTTTAACATAAAATACCTGATATTACATTTTTATCTATAAATATTCAAGAAATCGTAATAACTGAAAAAATAAACACCTTAGGCTAGGCAGTTATTCCAATGGAATGTAAAAATGTTTCAGAATGAATATTTTTCGGGGAAAACAATTCAAATTCTGATTAAACACAAACTTACATTAGAATAAAATTTAGTAATACTTTGAAAAATGCAAGTTTTCATTCAAATATTTAAACAAACATTGAATAATTTTTAAGAAAATATCTCAATTACAGAAAATTACGTCAAGTTTCTTTTAAAAATCACTTAAAAATTTTTGCTGTTGTATGTTATATACAACAGCAAAAATTTTAAAGTGATTTTTAAAAAAATGAAAAGTGAAGAAAATATTTTTGAAGAAGAAATGTTCACCCAACAAATTGTATCGCAACTGGCAAATGTCAATCATCATGGATTAGGTCTAAATAATAATTGCTTCTTGTTTAGACATCGGCAACGAGAATATTTATCATTGAAAAATCACAAATCAAAACCAAAATTTTAAAAAAGATATGTACATAGTATATTAAAGCTCTAATATTTGAGGATGTAATGTAAGAATAATGATTAAATAAATGTCCAATTTAATATAAAGATATTTGATCTTTTTTTTAATTCTAAAATTCCATTACAAAAAAAGCAACTGTGAATTTGTAGGGAATGAATGAATAAATAAATAAATAATTTAAATTGAATTAAAAAAAAGAAAACTATTAAATTTGCAGAAACTCCCAGAGGTCCCTAACAGGAAAAAGGGATGACGCATTCGTAAAGAAAAAAGCAACCTCCCAACGTGGGGGAACAGGCTCTTTCTCTTTCAGGCAGTGACTGGCGATTTGACAACTTCATTGCTCACTGGTGTCTGGGCACCATGCATAAGTCTTTGGATTAGGCATTGGTTAATAGCAGCATCTCTCTCTTTCGGTTAACAGTATGGCAGAATATGAAATGGAACTACAAACTAAAACAACTGGACTTTGACAAACTTCCAAAAGAAACTAACCCTTATGGAAGCTTTAAATAATAAATGCAAGGAACGATTAACGTATTTTAGACACCTTAACTGGGGGATTCAACCATTTCAATTGTATTCAGGGAAAACTCCCTCACCCATGGAATGGTTGTCGAACCCAGGAAATAAAGGAAAATATAAAAGAAACATCTTTGTCTCCTATCTGTTACTGTCTTCTTTTGTATAATTCTTTTGAGCTTTTCTTGGGCAAGGCGTTACACCAACTAGCCAACGTGGGGTAAAATAAAATAACCTAATAATGGAGTCAGATATCAAACGGCAACACAGCTTTGCCCATTGCCCTTGACCTTCAGTTAGAACTCACAAATTCTTTAAATTTTTCCTAAAAACAAGCAAACGAAAACAAATAAGCTAAAAAAAAGCCTAGAAAATCAATATTATCTTGTCATTTTCTTTAACTGTAAAAAGTAAGACACCTGTAAAAACAGACAACAATTATTAAAAATAAAATGGAAAAACTTTATTGCTCGTCTAAAAATGTTACGTACAAACTATTCCCTTAAAGATTATATTTGTATAAATAGAATTTGGCATTAAATAACCATCAAGGGTTGATATGCCATTAAACCAAATAACCTAACATCAGGTAGTTATTTCATCAAAAACCTTGTTGATTTTTTTCAGGCCACTTAATTTTTCCCTATCCATGTGTATGGTGCTATTAAATCATTAGGGATATAGAATATGGCATATACTTTTTGTATATTATAAAATGACAAAAGCCTGAAGGTTGACATGAAATAAAGGGAAAAAATTGGGAGCTGTTGGAAGAAAATAGTACCACAAATGTGAACGTCAAATTTTAAAAAAAAGTTTTAAGAGCTTTTAATCCTGTGATTTAATAGAAAATATCACTTTGGAAAATAATTCTGTATTGATATTTTTTCTGCTTAAAAAGAAGCGAGTTTTAAATTTGTATTAGATTTTGACATACTTTTCTCCAATCAGACTAAATCTAGATTTAAAAGAAATTCAATTATTTTTTTCAAACATTCATTTTTAATTCAAATTGATTTAATATATTTTAAATTTTAAACTGCTGAATAAGCATTTTTCTTCTTTCAGCTTATAAACTACATGTTTATAATGTTACCATCCATAAAATTTTTACAATTTAAGTAAATTATTTATTTATTCTCTGAAAAACTAAATATCAAGAAGGCGATTAAAAAGAATTTTCATTATTATTTTTATAAATTAATGATAAATTAGAAATAATTATTTCATTGAGGTTTTTTAATTGTACATTAAAAAATCATATTAGTGTCCTCATTTTCCTTTTTCAAGATCAAATGCAAAAAATAAACTATTGTTGATACAATTTTTTACATTTGAAAAAAGTTAAGTTTTTTTCTTTACTTTTTTTTTTGTGTTCTTAACTTTCCATACTAATAATTTTTAGCAGGAAAACTAACACACAATATTTGTATTTTAGAGTGACACAGAAACTCTCTTGTCATTAATTTTGACCTCCTATATGGACTTAAATACCATAAGTGATATAATTATCAATGTGTAAGTAATATTTTTACATGAATTAGTCTAATAATGGTTATAGTGACTAATTTCATTCAAAAAATTTCAAAAAAGTATTTTAGATTTTTGATAACACTTTTTAATTCACATAACCTCGAGTTGGGTAAGGTCATTGAGTGAATTTAAATCTTTAAAAGGTATTAAAAATTAATTAGATATGTTATTTTATTTTTAATTCTGGAAGTTAGATCATTAAATAAGTTTCCAGACTTTTTTTCATATGGGCACTTTTATTGATAGTACACACATGAAACTCTAGTCCCCTATGAAGTAATCTCTTCCGGCTGCAATGCACTTCTTGTACCGTTCCAACAATTTCTGGAAGGCCCCATGGAAATCCTCTTGTATGTCAATGACCTTCGTCACAGCCTCTTTCATCTCCTCAATTGTCTCATAATGACAGCCTCTAAGTTTTTCTTTGAGCTTAGGGAATAACCAAAAGTCACAGGGAGCAAGGTCTCGCCTATAGGGAGGCTGAGGAACTGTCTTGATGCCCATCTTGGTTAAATAGTCTTTGACAAGGATGGAGTTGTGGACTGATGCATTGTCCTAGTGGAAATGCCACTGACCCGATTTGAAGAGTGCTGGCCTCTTCTGCCAGAATCTCTTCCTGAACTCCCTTAAAGGCTCAACATAGTAACCCTAACCCGAACCCTTCGGCCCATCAACTGTGGTGTATTGACTTCCTTACTCCTCCCACACCTCTCATCATCCCTCACAGACTCCCTGCCTTCCTTGAATCTCTTATGCCACTCAAAAACTGATGCTCGATTCATGCAAGATGCTCCAAAAGCAGTCTGAAGCATTCCATATGTTCCTGTGGCATTTTTTCCTAGTTAAAACAGAATTTTATTGCATATCGTTCTTCTAAAGTGTCCTCATGTCCAGATTGCATTTTTGAAATTCACCAGCTGTGACAATTAGGCTTTAGTAGGGTGTATTCCAATTCCTGTTGTAGCTGTTCATTTGAACCTGAAATCATAAAAATTGGTCAGTCATATCATAAGATGTATAGCAATAACATACTGAATTATTAAGAGTCTACAACAATTTTAAATGCCTGTACAAAAAAAGTCTGGAAACTTATTGAAGGCACCACGTATGATGTTGCTATCTTTCAAATAAAACTGAAATTTAACTTTAAATAATAAGTTTATTTTCAATTAGTTTTAATAAAAAAAAGAGTGAAACTTTGTTAGTACCTATATATATATATATATATATATATATAAGTTGGCAACCTTAGTTGGGTACACCTTTCCCTGGATTACTCCTCTTTGCTCTTGATCTGTACCTCATAATGCCTAGTATTTAGCAATGAGCCATCAAGTACCATTTTTTGAGTCCATGGTATGATTTGACCTGGGATTGGACCCTGGTCTTCCTGGTTATTGCGTTGAAATGTGTTAGTCATTTTCAATGAGTGGTAAGTCCAAAGTCAGTGGTTATATCTAGTTGATGTTTTTAGTAGTATTTGTTTTAGTGGTGTCAACTTGCTATAGGAGGGTCATTTCTGGTGAATTGTGAGTTTGAAGGTCTGTCCTGTTGTCTAATAGATATGTTCAACAATGGCTACCACTGGTAGAAGAGTGAGCCAGTGTGCCACTAAGTAGACATGAGGTTTTTCCCACCACCAGCAGGAGAGAAGGTAGTTCTTTCCAGTTCAAGTGGTCACTGCTGAATGAGAGAGCGTTTCTCTTTAGCATCTTATCCTGTCTTTGAGGCATGTGTGAATCTCACTTCTTGTCAGAGGTTTCTGGGAACTGTGACATCTTTGGATTTATTTTGTTTTATTTTATTTTTATTTTTCTCTTTTCTAACCCCCACAAATCCTTATGTGGCTCTACTGCTTCCTGACAGGGTAAAAGAGAATGACTTTACTGATCCAAGAACGGAGACAAAAAGAGTTTGAAAATAGGTTTCTGGTACTTCCATGTAACACCCCACAAAGTCCTCAATACACATGACAATTCTCTGAGATAATAATTTATTGTCTCCCCATTTGGATTTTGCATCATGCTAATACTCTTAAAAAAGGTATGAGTTCAACTATTCTCTCTTTGGCTATGGGTAAATAGCAGAGCAGACTAGACTCTTTAACCTTGGTATGGCAACTAGTCAAGGAGAAGGAAACCTATGAATTTGAATTTGTTAAACACTTTAAAAATTGACCTTGTGTCACATCCTGCTCATGTGGAAAGGTTAGGTAAATATATATATATATACCAATCCAGAGTGTATCTACTTTCATGCACCCTAAATTCTACTAGTAATCCCTTGTTAATTCACTCTGAAAACTCTATGTATTTCTATTTGATTACATGCAGTGAAAAATGATCTAATCAGTCTGTCAATACAGGGGATAGTTCCACTTAGAATCTCATTTCCCTGTATTTATTTCCTGCTTAAAAGAAGATATACAGTGATATACAGTTTTATATACAGTGATATATGTTATATTGTCTTTTATGGATTCATCAATGAGATAATCAAACATGATTTATGAAATTCAATTAATAAAATGAAACAGACTTCTTTATAAAAATATATCTCACTCATTTTATTCTTGAAAGGGGCACACAGTTTGTTGTAAGTTTGAGAGATAGATGGAGAGACATTTACTCAGAAAGGGGACTTCTTCTTGCTCCATATCTTCTTCCTGGAACTGGGGGGTGCCAACGCATACACCCCCTTGCAAGCCTCTGATTGGCTGTGTATCCCTGGCTTAACTCCCGATTCTGACTTGACTGACAGTCTAAATCTGACCACGTGGTTCTCATATCACGTGATTTCCTGGTTACTCTCCTGCTCGACCGGTTTACCCCGACGCACTGCCATCCCCCTGTTTACTAATCACAATGTGACATCTTGTCAAAGCACACATGGTCACCAGGAACAAACCCCAAAACCATGTCTACAGTCATTATATAACATATACAGTGCTATATACTGATATACAGTTTATATATGTTATGGCACCTACCTTACGGACTATAATGAACTCTTCCTATTTCTATGAATACCAGAATATTCATCTCGGTGTTAAGTTAACTCCAGCCTAACACTTTGGCAGTCAGACTGACGTTCAACACTCTTTTACCTATGCTGTATTTATACTTTTGCTCAATATACTTGTTTCACATCATCCCAAGTTCGTGTCTTTCTTCCAGACCTTTTACTGGTCTACAATAATATTTGCTTATGCTAAACTGAATTGTTTGAAATGGAACTTTTTGACATTGAAATCATACTTCCACTAAACTGAATCATTTAATATAGAACTGTTTTGACATTTAACTGTGTAAAGAAAATCTGTACTTATATTAAACTGAATTAAACTGTCTACTCATGCTAAAATTAATTGTTTAAAATAGAACTGACTATTTGCATAAAAATAGATTTGGCGTTAAATAACCTACAAAGGTTAATGTGCCATAAAACCCAACCAACCAATCATACACCCATTAGACCAGGACTTAACTCAAACAGATATGTTTTTAATTGCTTAATTCAATACAAAAACAACAAATTATGTTTATAACACTTAGTTAAGTTTGAATTAAGTTTTATATATTAGTTTAAAGCTGTGGTTTTCAAATTTAATTGTATGATAGCACATTCAGAAATAGTTTGATTTGTGTAGCACACCAGATGTTTATTGCATTAAGATATGAATATACTTTGTTATATAATATGTATATATTTTGCTGTATAATATGAATATACTTTACTATATAATATTAATATACCTTGATGTATAATATAAATATACTTTAGTTTATAATATGAATATACATTGGTATAAGATATGAGTATACTTTGGCATAAGTCCATGGAAGAACATCACTTATGAATTCATTCTTCTCCAGCAGTGCCTAGTATGCCTTGTTCATTTTACTAGGATGATTTGTGAGATGGAAGTTAAGTAGCCATACAGGTGCTGTTTTGTAGGGTGCTGCTTGTTATATAATGTGAATATACTTTGTTAAATAATACCTGTACTGGGCACATTAGTGGGTATTTACAATACACTGTTGTGTGCTATGATAAAAAGCTGCAGAAAAGGAAAATGAAAGAAAAACTAGTAAAAATTAGTAGACATCAGGCACCATTTGTCTAAAGTTGTCAGCTGAAGAAATTTACTTTTACTTTTACTTTTAACTGATGACTAACCTTTTTTCTTGAAAATGATAAGGAATTTACATTGCTAGTTCCAAGAAACCATAATGATATGATAATTTACTTTCATTTTGCTCATTACCCTGTAAATTTTGTAAGTTTACTGAGAAAATAACCATATAGATAACACTATAAAAAATGTACATTTTTATTATAGGCTGAAAAACTGCTCATTGGGCAGGATTTTAAGCTAATAACACCAAGTAAAAAACCTCAGCTATGGGTTGAATAGCACCAATACTGTCCTACAAGGATGGTTTTGGCATTGAATGACCCATGAAGATTGATATGCCATTAAACAAAGAAACCAAACCAAACCAAACCAAACCTTATTCACCAGCTATGGATTAAACAGTATCAATACTGTCCTTCTGCAAGGATGGCTTTGGCATTAAATGACCCATGAAGATTGATATGCTATTAAGCAAAGAAACCAAACTAAGTTTGTAAATATTGAAAAGTTAGAGTTATGCACTCATACCCTACAGCAATCACAGCTCGTCATACTACGAATGTAAACACAACAACATGATATTTAAAAGTTTTGCTTTTCTAGTGACTAGAAGAAAGTCATAGGGGGAAAATGTAATGAAAAAAAATAAGGCTACAACTTTGGTTTCTTGTTGGGAAATGTTACGCTAAATATCTATATTATATGGTTAAACAAAAAGATAAAGATTTAGTTTAGCTAATGTGATAGACACAAAGTCAGATCGACTAAAAAAAATTCCTGAATTGAAGTAGGATAATTAATTTTGACTTGTATTTTCTTTGTTATATAATTACGGAATGATTTTTTTTTTATTTAATCATTTTCGTTAATTATATCTTATCATTCAGTTTGGTTGGGCTTTGAACTGTTTGGCTATTAATGCAGGTATTCATGCTCGTGTGCAGAGGATGTGACAATCACAAATGTCATAATAAAAACCCCAGATAGGAAATGAGACTGAGGTGTGAATGACGTCATGCCCAGAAGCGAGGTGCTGGGAATTTTGGTGATTTTTGAAAAAAGCAGTGAGTTGAGATTTGAACCTGGCTGAGGCTAGTTGAGATTTGAAGCTGGGCGAGGCACGTCCAGTCGAAAACCTAAACTCAAAAAGTTGATAAACGTTTCATACCTGAACTAAAGAAAAGTCATCAGTGTTTCAGGATTCCTATGCATGTGAACATTTTTACATATCCGTATATTTTACATATTCATATTTTGGATATTATTACATCTTTCTGTTAAGTTCGCATGGGGAGGTATGGTTATATAAGGGAAAAAATAAGATGAAAGGAAGAAAGATGGACAGTTAACAATATTTTATTTACAAAAGTATAGGTTGGATTTTAATAGTAGCCACTGAATGCATGATGATTTATCTGGAGTACCTTGGAGCCCTTGTGGTCTCATTGCTGATTTTTCTTTCGACAGTAATTGCATGCTAGGTACAGTAGCTACTGTACCTAGCATGCAATTGCTGTCAACAGAAAAATCAGGGTACAGTAGCCTTGTCCCTTACAAATCTCCTGGGTCCAAGAGACACAATTGTGCCTTAAACTTTCATCATAATTTTTTAATTGCTTCTTTTTAATTGAAACTCAAAAATTGAAAAGAAAGAAAATATGAGTCAATCCCTCTAAGCTTTAGCCATGTCACTGCTACTGTATTGTTGCAACACTTGGACTTAAACAAAATACTTAGAGGAAAAGGTGAATGGAAACTACACAAGGATGCTGTGTGCTATTTTGAACAAATCATGGAAGCAACACACTACAAAACAGTAGTTGTATGGCCACTTACCCTCCATCACACAAAAACCATCCAAGGAAGATGACCAAGACATGCTAGTCAATGCTGGGGAAGTAAGGATGAACTCACGAGTGATATTATTCTGTGATGGACTCATACACATGGACATGCCAGTATTGGATGACCAGCAAAAACTTACATACATCAGCTCTGTATAGACACTGGATACTGTCTAGAGGACTTGATTAGAATGGTAGCTGATAGAGTGGCTGGCAAGAGAGAGTCAAAGAAATTCATGCTGTTGATGCACCTTGATAATGACCCATGATTATGGTTGATAATGCTTCATGTAAAAATGAAAAATAAATAAAAGATATTCTTTTTTGATAATTATCAAAGATTTTGTTTAAGTATTTACAGCATCACTCACGGAAACTGAATATTTACAGTTTTTGTCTTTTTTGTTTTATTTTTGTTTTTTGTCTGAAAATGATGAGTCATGTTGATGATCTGTTTAGAATACGCCTATATATATTGCAACAAATGTGTACTTTTTCCACTAGCTTAAACTTTATAAAGTTACTTTTTTATAGTTATTACTTTTAAAATAATTTCTTAGCATTAGAGGGGTTCATGTCATGTTATAACATATGTTACAACATAAATAAGTTAGTAAGTTGGCAACCATAGTCAAGGGTGACTCGATGGCTCTTTTTTCAATAGCTACTACACCGAGGTGTAGGGTAGGGCACTATTCCTTTCTCTGTATTGCTCCACTTAACCTTAGCCATTCCTTATAATGCTGAGTGTTAAACAAGAAGGCATCAAGTACTATTTTATGAGTCTTTGGTAGGACTCGACTTGGGACTGAACCCCAGTCTCTCAGGCCATTGGTGAATACTGTAACCATTATACCAATGGGCGAGTGTTATGTTACCCTTAGACAATCAGGCTTGGACAAGAAATGTCTGGGTTTTTTTCTGTGATTGTCAGAAGGGAACAGATTTGTTTACTTAAAAAGATAAATAATTAGGAAGGTCTGATAAGAAAATCTTAAATGCTTGATATTTTCTTGACAAATAAAATACTTAGAGACTAAAAAAGGAAATGGTAAAAATGATTTTGTCAACCAAATGTAGTTGTCTGGGTTGTTTATGAAATTATCAGAAAAAGCAGGATTGTTTGCATTAGAAAAATGTTTGGATGGCCAATCCGATAGAAAAATAATAGTTTGATCATTTTGAGACCGTCCTTTTGCCTACTCATTTTGAAAATCAGATTCGTCACGAAAAACAGTTGTGCCCACCCAGGGAAGAGAACTAGGTTGAATATAGAAGGAGTGGGAGAAATAAAGGAGTTCTAAGACTCTGCTGGTGAGAGATACAAATCAAAGTGGATAGGAGTTGAGAAAGAAGATCCAGTCCTCTGATCACTTAAAAAGGGTTGAACTATTCCCCAAATTTGGAAACCACGTTTTAAAGAAAGCTGAAATAATGAGAAATTGACATTAAGAATGAAGAGATTGTAGAGCAATCATACATCAGTTAACTTCCGGTTGAACATTGGATTCAATATAAGCTGGAAATTTTAACATCACAGCAATCTACTTCCACCGCAGTTGGAATCCTGTTGTTTTGCGAGACCTCCTGAACCTAAGACCTTCTGCCAGTCTCCAAAAATCTTGACTTACTACAAGTCCATTGATAGCTATTGAAACGTGGGTTCATACTTTATTAACATAATAAAAAGAAATGTGATCTCGTCATTATCCTTGAAGAGAAGGAAACCTAAGTTCATAATGGGAGATGAGCTTTTCTCTTTCTTTCTTTCTTAGATATTTTAGTTCGATTGCTCTAAAAACCCAGCGTCTGAGTACGTGTGTAGGTGTTCATCAGCCGAGAACACCTGATTCAATTCCTCCCGCCAACTGGCATCAGATAATCACGTGATTGGATGAAAAAAGGTGCCAACAATGATTTTCAACTTTAGTTGACAGTAATCTCTCTCTTTGTGAAGACAAAAATAAAATGCTGGAAAACATTTCGTTAGTTGTGCGAGATAGGGTGATTAAAATTTACTATTCTTCCTAATGTATAAAATCCACCTAAAAAAAAAACTATGTGGATTATTTGTTCGACCGAAGTTTGTTTAAACCTCCCAGAAAGATAAAATATCCAACTCTTATTGATAATCAAATTCACATGAAGATAAAAGTATTTTATAAAACCAGAAAATATGAAGAAGACGACGGCCGAAGCTACATTATTCAGCTTGTTAATCAAGAATTGAATCAGGTGAATGTCTTTTGTTCTACAAAGAAATAATATAAAATCAGCAAGCGAAGAAAGAAGTGGTAAAAAACAAAAAGTAAGGAAAGAGATATAGAACTTTTCGTCCGAACTCCAGTCGCGCTATTACGTTCACTTTCGGACAAATACTCTTGGGAAAGGTATGAACCCCCTTATCCTCCCAGCTATGGGTGAAATAGTACCACTCTGTTTTTCAAGGAGAATGGTTTTGGCATTAAATAACCTGCAATGTTTGATATGTCATTAAACAAAGAAACCAAACCAAAGAACTTTTCATTCTGTTTTAGAGAGAGAAAGAGAGAGAGAGAGAGAGTTGTATATTTGAAATTCCGGAGACTTCATGCAGAAAGCATCTGAAGATGAACCACAGATAATTACAAACTTTTCGACGTTATCACATTTTCCATATCTTTCAACCCTTGAATTATTTTTCCATTTACTTTTGGTTCTTGCATTAAAATTGCTTGCTGAATTTTTCATCTTTCTGTTTATTGTTTATTGTCATTGATCCGTGCGATTCGAACCTGGGAGAAAATTCCTTTAAAAAATTCTAAGAACCTTAGGTTCATTGATTTATGTTGTTACACGTAACATTGTATTGCAGATCCAAGAGTAGTCGACTAAGAGAGTCTACTTCAACGGCTGTAGGAATCCAAGTCACTTTGTGAGACCCCCTGACTCTAAAACCTTGAGCCAGCCTCCAAATACTAAAAATTTGACTTATTTGACCGTTTTCAACTGTGTTTCATATTTCAAAGACAATAATGGGAAGCTTTAAAATCGCTGTATACAACAAACGATACAAACAAAAAAAAGTGTTACATTTGTAACCCATGTTAACTTTTTGATTGGACTAATGAGTAGAGTGTTTGCTAATGGTTTGGGAAACCGGGGTTCAATCCCAGGTCGAGTCATACCAAAGACTCAAAAAATGGTACTTAATGCTGCCTTGCTTAACACTCAGCACTATAAGGTAAGGATCAAGGGTAAAGTGAAGCAATCCGGGGAAAGGAGTAGCACCCTCCCTTACACCTCGGTGTAGTAGCTATTAAAAAGGGAGCCGTCGGGTCACCCTCGACTAAGGTTGCCAACTTTTACTTAATTATAGGATTTACACCTCCATATTTTCAAACTGTCAGCTAGGAGCATGTGGGGTAGAAAATTCTGGAAAAATAAGATCCAAAACTCACTTGTTCCCGAAACAGAAATAGTATGGTATGTAAATAAATCAAATAGTTTCAGGAACCTGTTTGAACAGAGTAGTCATGTGTTGGTGTCTTCAACTACATCCGCGCGTTGAATCTCGAAAAAATTTATCCCAAGCAAAAATAAATCTTGTGTTTGGAGCCGGTCACATGACTAGGTACCTATATATTTCACACTCACGAAAGCTCTCTCTCTCTCTCTCACACGCACTTGCACAGCCTCAGACATTTCGCCACACATAGCTTCAGACAACAGCCAACATAGGAGAACTTACAGCTATCGAAAACATGTTAGTCCTAACGAAACGAACATGCTTACCATCATTCAATATATGAAACTTTCCATGGACGTTAACATCACCTCATACATATAGAAATACACATTCAGCCAGCGGGCAAACACATACTTCACTGTAAGGTACTTTTTTTTATTTCTAACACGTGCATATACACATACACATATGTAAGTAAGACTTTACTATTCTCTCTCACTTCCTGTTTTAACGACGAACACACGTACACAGACATCTTCGAACAACATATACTTACATTCGCATTATATTCGAATTATACTCACCCCCACACACAAATACCTAACAAACATATTCGCACATTTGCTCCTTTATATTAGTTTTTCCTACTTTTCTTTTTTTTTTTTGTTATATAAAATTATCTATTTTACATTCTCGCTGTTGTGAAATTTCTTTTGTCTGCGTTGTTCATATTCTTTGTGTTGTTAATTGTGGAACGATACTCAGAGTTTTGTTTCTAACAAAACCTCGGAAGAACAAACTCATCACTCCATGAGTAGTGACCTCCTCCACATCATCCTCCACATTATCAACGACTTTTCCATCAGTTTAGTGATTTCATCTAGTGACCTTCTCACCTTCTCAATGTAGCATCGGACCAAAATACGTTGTGTTTGAAAGAAAGGAGTTCGCAGAAAAGAAACACTCAAAACTCGAATTTTAAGAAAGAAAATAGTAGTTGCTTTTATTAATGCGAACTACAGCGGGCTGTAGTTAGAAAAGTTTGTTCGATAGCGTTCTTCCTCCCTCCTCTTCCTGGCGATGACGGTGGCGTCGTTATAGCTGGCTCGTTGATACTTTCATATCAGTTGTATTGCTGACAGGCTGTGTATGGCATGGGTCGGGGTGTCATGGACCTCTGTTGAACCTGTTTAGAAACCTGCCTTGAACTCCCAAAATCTCGCTACCTGGTTTTCTTATATATCGATTTGGTGGATCAATTCGAAGGTTCGATGATCACCAGTAAAAATAGTCGTGCAGCACGTGAAAGTTCACGCGTGATTATATTAAAATCACGCTTGAACTCTCCAGGTCATTCTGCCTGCACGAGCGAGGTTCGTGACATTTTTGATCGTCAGGCCCATGTACCCAATGATTGATGACAGCTGATGTGCTCGTCTGTTCTCCAACCTTGAGACCGCCGCAACTCAACGACAGCACCCGTCCGTAATATTACATCAAAACTGCATGCTCAGAGAGGTAAATGGTTGTGAAGAACACTGAAGCCGTCAACCCAAGTTTAACCGTGCCTTAGAACACGATACCGGAGTTGGGCACTTATTGATCGGTTACATTATTGATCACAGATTGGCTAGGATTGACCCAGGAAGGTTAAATTTATACCATCATAGAAGCTATTTCAATTTGATTCGGTAAATACCTTGAGGTCTTAGGAGCGCTCATGGCATAATAGTTATCGCCATAATAAAAAAAATAAAAAAAGACTTGGCAACTCAATGGTTTGGATTGGTTCGGTTTTATGACTTATCAACTATTGTAGGTTATTAATGGCATTTTTATACATATTAAACAGTTCTATTTCAAACAATTTGGTTTAGTATAAATATATTTTTGTTTACAATACAGTTAAATGTCAAAACAATTCTGTTTCAAACAATTCATTTTAGCATAAGTACACAGTTTTAATGTCAAAAACCGTTCCATTTTAAATAATTTAGTTTAGCATAAGTTCACAGTTTAGTTCTATTTAACCCATAGATAGGACCCTATCAGGTGCTACCACTCCGAGCCAGAGTGGACCTGGGAGCGATGGCTATGAAAGGAGTACTCTGCATTCCTCAAAGCTCCTGCATTACTGGAACCTCACCATCAGATAATTTAGTATTATAATCAGTACACTCATTCGGGGGTGGGGAGTCTTATCTTTATGCAGTGATGCAGTCAGTGTATTCTACCGCCCCAGCCGACTGGGCAATTGGCAACCTAAGTTCGAATCCTAGATGAACCTGTAGAGCAGACTGGGCTCTTTAACCGTAGCATGACTATAATCTAGAAGGAAAACTCTGAATTCAAATCATTACTCTCCGCTTAAAATTGACCTTGTGTCACATCCTACACATAGTGAAGTGATTGAATGAATGCTTTAGCATAGGAGTCTATGTAAAAGAGGCTCACACATTACTTGATTATCATTGTTTATATGTATCTATATAAAAGTAAAGTTGGCTACCATAGTCAAGGGCGACCCGAAGTCTTCCTTTCCATTAGCTACTACACCGAGGAGTAGGGGAAGGCGCTACTCCTTTATGTGGATTACTCCACTTTACCCGAGATCCGTACCTTATAATGCCGAGTATTAAGCTTGGCGGCATCAAGTACCATTTTTTGAGTTTTTGATATAACACGACCTGGGATTGAACCCTAGTCTCCCGGGACATTGGCGAACACTCTACCCATATATGCATGTGTGGGTGTGTGTGTGCATACACTTGTATATACATGCACATATATATATATATATATATATATATTAAATATTGTTATATTCTCATCTGCAGATTCATGCACATGTATACATATATATGCTGGATACATACCGACGCAATGAACAACAGACGAGGGAAGTCTTCTTTACAAATATGTACCTCTCACTTTATTGTAAGGGTTCGAAAAGGGTTACTCAATGTTTGCGTGTGAGAGGGAGTTGGAGACCGAACAGAAACTGCAATATTTTGACCCCACTCTTATGGCCATCAGCGTTGTGTCTTTCTCGTTCTCCCGATGCTCAACCGGAGGCCCGGAGGTCCACTCTGCTGGGTGATGGCTTTCTTTACTGCATCTTATCAGCATCTTCTCTGGACCCCAATTCAATCTGGGGCCCTGAGGGCCCTTTCAGCCTGGCGTGGCTTTCCTTACCACATCTCGTCTATAACTCCGTCCGATCTCTTATTGCAACTCTGACTTCTGTCTTGACTGAGTTATATAATAGTTCAACGCCCACTCAATCGCCTACTCGATCTTTGGAATGGCATGATTGATCGTCATCCAGCGGAAATAACTGTCATGCAGTTCACAGGTCACTCTCTTCCGGTGCATCAGTCTATGAGTGTACCATGGGAATTACTTTTACCTCGTCCCATTTCATCAGCCAATTTCCGCCCACGCGATTTCCTCTCATAACTGCCATTAGAATGTGTCACTTCCTTCGAGTGCATCACCTTGGAATGGTATTTTTAGCCGGGTCGAAGGTCAAAATACAACAATCATCCGTTAATTATTTTTCAAAATTCCACATGTGGAATTTTCTTCACGTTCGTCTCCGTCACCCTCACACATATTTTACAGAATAATTTACAAGGACAATAAATGGCTGAAAGCACAAAAAGAATCACTTGAACCACAGCAAATAAGATCTTACTTAGGAGGCGACCTTCTCTCCATGTAACACTTGCCCGGCTAATTATTATCTAAATTTATTTTACTATTTTTGCGTGGTTGGCGATCTTGACATGCGTGCATCAAGGTACAATACGGATGCATCTTTTATCCTCTCAACACAACGGGCCCCCCATAATTCCTTGAAGAAATTTCAAAAACATAAAGGGCCATACTCTGGTCCCAGATCCTGGTCACAAACTTAGTGACCCTGGTCATTCCAGCAATACATTTCGCCTGGATTCCTCATGACCACACTCCAGTTCTTCGCTCAACAGGTTCCTACCTGGAGTAACCGGAGAATTCCATAAAATATAACACAATATCTTCAAGGCCCAAAACATTCCACAAAAATCTACAAAATCCATGGCTCAAAACAAAGTATCACAATACATCCGAATGTATCACAATCTGGCACGAATGCTGTAAACCACCTAAAATAGACCACGCAAAAAATCTTTATTTAGCAATGTGTTACCCATTTTTTAAATTTTTTTTCATTAAGTTTCTGTTTCCATGCCCCTTGGTTTGCAAGCCCTTGAGGAAACATGCTTTACCTGATCAAACCCGCGCCGGGTTACTTTTCAATTTAATCAGTAACCCTCGTGGCTACCAATATATAGGTACCTCGCCTTTCCCAGATTCGTTTCGTTTCGCCAAATCACACACGAATCCAAAACACCATCGTGACTGAAAGACTCAGACATCATCCACAAAATATTGGAGTAGGCCACGCCTTTTTTTTCTTTTATTCCATCCTTGGAACTCCAATATAAAAATAGAAGCCACCATAGACCTTCAATAGCTTCATGGGCCGGTGAATACTTCGATAGAATTGCTTTCTTTGCCGTCTACCCAACAACAATCTGTAACATCACTTGGATGAATGTCTGTCCTATTCTCGCGTCAGCCACTGATTCGTCAAAACAGAAACCTAAAAAAAAATATTTCCTATTCCATGAAAACCCCAAATTCTAAAAAAAATTTTTAGAATCAATATAATTGCAATTATTATTAAACCTAGTGTAAAATCCTCTGTTAATGGTTTTCGTCAAATTTCATAATATGAACAGGAAAAAAAAAATTTCTAATGTCGCCTTTAAACTCAAACTCAAAAAATGTTTCACTTTACAACAAGTCAAAACAATATTACAATCACAGTTCACAATTGTTCAGTTTTCTTTTCTTCTTTTTTCAATCTATGTACTGTCTATTTTACTAAAAATGTCTCCTCTTTCTTTCTTTCTTTCTTTCTTTTTTTTTTTCCTATATGCTGTGTTCAACAATGTTCAAGTTCTTTTTTTTGTGCCATTTTCATTGTCCTGTAGCTTTTTGTTTTTGCTTTGGTTTTCTTTTTTTTTTTTTCATAATAAATTGCTTATTCAATGTCCCTTTTTTTCCAACCTTATATCTACCTCTCTCTGTCCTTACCTTAATACAATAACTATAGGTTCGCTTCCCAGTTTATTCAATTTCAGTCTATAGTGCCATAAATTAAACCTGATTTATAATAAAACTTTCTCAATAGCTTACGAGCATTCTTCTTCTTTTTTTTCTTTGCACAAAATATCCCGGGGTTTTTTTTTCTAAACAACCCAAACTTTTATCAATTCTACCAACAACATTTCCCAATTCAAAACAATTCCTAATCCGAATCTGCGAATCTTCGCCACACCTGGTTCCGTCAAAATTCTGTGCATCTCTTAATTATATCCAAAACCCTGTTTCAAAATATCTTCCCCAGTAACACTCTCAAAGCTCCACTCCAGGGGGAACTCACAAAATACCTGTCTGCCTCGTCAGACACAAAAAAAAACACACCCGTCTCTTAGTTACTCTGCCTCCACGGCGAGACCATTTTCAATCGATACGGACCACGACAAGTCTGAGACAATACCAATGTCTCCAATGATTGGTATCCACAACTTCCACAACAAAAAAACCGGCCTGATTCTACCAGCGCCGAAAATATCGATTCTCCCAACTTCATAAATATCGAAAAAGTATATGCGCATTCTTCAGACAAACACCAATGTGCGAAATTCTTGGACAATCCCATTGATGCTCCCAGGATTCCATCTCTCGGATTAAAATTCTCATTTCCAATCCACAAGTTCCAAACATAAAAACCTGCTCAAAAAGGCTTAACTACAGATATGCGGGATTCCAGATCTTAGACTGAAATTCTAATTTTCAATTATCACTTGTCCGGACCACTGACAAGTTACTACAAATTTTTACTCACCAAGACCTATTTACTATTAAGAATTTCATTCATAAAAATATTGTTTATTATTGCTGTCTATCAAAAAAAAAAACAAAAAAAAAACGGACAGCATCTGTCCCAGTCATCTTTGTTTCCCTTTGTCTTTCTCTCCCTTACTATGATACAATATTACACATAGCAGTAATCACAATTTTTATCTAGGGATCACACATTTTTTAAAAAAATATTTCCAATTTTATCCTTCTAGAAAGGCCCTTGTCATTAAAACTAATCTTTCGCTATTATAATCAATTTACATCCTTTTTTTTTACGTGGAAACAACTCAACGTAAACAAACACAAACACGTCACAACTTCTCCTCGCCAAAAACACGTAACTAAAACCCTTACTAAAACACAACACTTTCCTTCTCGCTAACAACAAAAATCAGGCCAAAGAGGAAATAATAACGTAACAACACGTAACATATATTTTTAGCCAGAGTTTTTGTAGGATGATTTTAGCTGGAGAAGTTGGTTTGTTAGTAGCGAGGGAAAGTTGTTTGTAAGGCCCTCGCTAAGTTTGTAAGGTCTTTCGCTAATTGTTGTTAGGTATTAAAGGAAGGATGATGAAGAAGTAAGATGGCGATAGTCGAAATATATTTTTATGAATAGGTTTTTATTTGCAGCATGGAATATTTGGGTTTGCTTTTGGTGCTGCAAGACTCGTGAAAGGTGGTGAGTATTTAGACGAAATTGAGTTATGAGATGTTGAGAAGGTTGTGATGGCAGCGTGTGTCGTCAGACGTGTGAGGGATTGTGTTCGCTGGATTTTGACGAAAGACATTGTTACAGTTGTAGGAATTGAACTTTGGATGTCACCGTGTAGTTTTGTGTGTCTGGTATTTGGGGAGAGTATGCATTATCTCCATTAAGGTGGACCAGAGGTAAATTGAGAGCTAGCGTGTCGAGAGCGGGATTACGCTCAGATCGACATAGCCCATTTTGGGGTGACATAAAGTTGTGCCTGTGCGAGACATGTTGAATGCATCTAATTTATATTCAACTGGGATTCCTTGTAAGGAATCCATAAATTAGATGGGTTCCCTCTTTGAGTCCATGCTGCTGCTGCTGCTATTTTAGAGCCGCAGTGAGTTGTCTACATTGGGCGGCATTGTCCAGCTAAAAAACATCGCTATTGAAGAACGGCCAATGTGACGTCAGCACTGGTTGGCGTTCTCCAGCCAAAGAGGGTGTGTTTGGCAGCTTATCCGATTTGCTAGCCGGAAATGAAGGTCCGGGCTGAATAGGTTAAGTCATCCTGATTGGGTGAAATTAAGTGTCGAATTAAATTGCGCGCTAAACCAAAATACGAAATTTTTCCTTTCTCAACATATTCTTCGCTAAACTGCCTCTCATCAGACAAGACTTTTGGTTTTTAACGGCGGCAGCTTTTTGGTGCATTTAGAACCGCTTGCCGCATACCTTTTTTTTTTTTTTTTTTTTTTAAATAAGTGGAAGAGATAATGGTAATGTTTATAGAGTGGTAACATGTGTGCTTATAGGTGCACGTACGCGCGCGCGCGCACACACACACATACACACACACACACACACATATATATATATATATATATATAATATTATTTTTATTAAAGGCATTATCATTTATCAATAACTTTTGCTCATATTCTATTTATTTTGAATAGAAAACATTTGTGAAAAGGTAAAGGTTTCTTTAGAATAATGTAATTAAACAGAGTGACGTCCCTTCACTCTGTAGAGTTCTGACGACTGTTAAAATTCTTATTTTAAAATAAATGGATAAATAGATGAATTAATAAACACTTATTAATTTTAATTTTTACTGAGCTAAAATATTTTTTAATTGTTTTTCCTTCGATTGAATAGAGATGGTTAAAACTTAATAAATGTTAATACATTGATTCGTAAGACAAAATGAAAGTAAACCAAGTGGGTTTTCCCTACATATTTCCGCTTTATGTGATTACATCATTTTTCGTGGAACTGAGCCTACGTCAGAAGTGCTGAATGTTTACTTATACATTTTCATTCTAGGAAACCATGGCAGAACGTCCGACAAATGACAAATTTTCAAACCTACCAAAAACTCATTGGCTTCAAAGTGAATACGATGAAATGGTAAACAAAAATAGTAAGTTAATTTGTAAAACTTGTGATATTGAAGTAAATTCACATGAACAACTTCGGCAGCATATAAATGGACAAGCACATATGTCTAAATGTAAGTCTCAAGAAATGTTATTTGATAGACAATATTCGTGTGACACCCCAGAATCGAATTTGAGTGTAACATCTAACCGTTTAACAGAAGAATTTATTAGTTGTGAGAGTCCTAACGATAATATCTGTACTATTTGTAATATTCCCTTCACGTCACCATCTCATAGGGATTCTCATTACAAAGGAAAAAAACACGCTTTAAAACTAAAGAAATTGGAGGAAGAAGACTTACCACTACAATGTCCAACTTGTAACGTATCATTTTCAAGTAAAATTTCTGCTAAAGATCATTTTAATAGCGAGAAACATAAGAAAAAGGCTAATTTAGGAAATACTTTACATCCAACAACAGGAGGGACTGATAATACAAAATGGGTCTTTTGTGGCGTTTGTAAAAAATTTGTAAATTCATTTGAACAATTTAGGATTCATTGCAACAGTGAAAAGCATAAAAAGAAAGAATCGATTGATGTAACTTCAAGCAGGCGTAACAGTATTCAAATGTCACATGAAAATGAAACAAACGAAGGAGCCCCTTATAAGCCAACTGGAGATTCGACATTTACTACTCCTAAGGTTGACAAAGGACAAATTTTGCCCAAAACATTGCTTCCCAATATTACTGCTGTTGAAGCAATAGAAAAAAGTATCCAGAACTCAAGGAATTATTCAAATTCAAGTAAATTATCAAATAATTTGGAAACCTCTTACGACGACTCATCAGAAGATAGCAGTTTGAAGAAGGATACCATGATAGGAGATTTAACAAAAAGTCCCATCGTCTCATCAGATGCTGAGCTTAAAGAAACTTTAAAAAGATATACCAATAACGCCAATTCACATTCTGTTAGTGAATTATTTGATTTAAGTTCTGATTTAACAACAGACTCAAGCATGAAAAAAGTGCCAAATTCTATGCAGCTTAATAATAATTCTCTTGATAATGTTGCTTGCCCTCATAATAATCTAATCAAAACTAATAATAACCTCAGTTTGCCAGAAAAGACCAATTCTTCTTTCAGTGATTTTGAAAATCCTAACCCAATGATAAATGAGAGCATCTCAGATGATCAAATTTCTAATTTGATCACCGCATTAAAAAATATGTCTGTTTCAAATGAAATTAAAAACCTAACTCCTCCCCGTAGAGATGACTGCAACAATCAGAAAGTGCCAGAATCACACAAAGCTGCTATTGTTGGTAGTGGTGGGACCCAAAGGTCAAAAACTGCACGAAGTTCACCTCTTGAAAACAAGGAAGATGAAATTCCGGATATACATAAAATGTGGATTAAGATTGTAGAAATAAATGGCAAAATTATCTGCTACTATTGTGACCTGTGTGAGAGCAAACTGAATCAAGGTGCCGTGAAAATTCATATTGAAGGGTCAAATCATCGTCAGAAACTGATGACTCGCCCAGTACCAGAGAGAGATCTTCCCCCAGTGGAACGGAATTCTGAAGATATTTTAGATGAGGCTTACCATTTAACGCATTTCATGCCCAGGAGCTACCAAGTGGAATTATTTGAGAAATGCCATTTAAATGACTCTATTATATTTCTACCCACAGGTAAATCTATCTATCTATCTATCTATCTATCTATCTATCTATCTATCTATCTATCTATCTATCTATCTATCTATCTATCTGTATCATTTCTCTTTTAATAACCCTACTCGAGAACTACGTGATTTGCCTTCTAATGGTCCAGTATTTCAAATACTGAGTAGCAAAGTAAACATGCCTACTCTTCTTGAGATATTCTAGCAACATAATCTACTGTAATCATTTGTGTATAACATGCACTTTCACCCACATTTTTTAACCTAAAATTTTGTGGTGCATTTTATATACAAGAACAAAATATTAACTTTTTATCGAGTTACGTGCATCGGTATGACTGAATGTAAGTTATATCTATGATATAAACTAACTAATGTCTAACAGACACATCTGTTTTATGTTGCTACAGAGAAATAGTGACTGGAATGTGGGTTTGTTTATAATTCTGTTTCTCCTAGTATGAGATTATTTTAACCATAATCTTGTTGCATTTTTTAGTGATCATGTCTGTGTGTCTTTGTGTAAATTTTTTGTTTCAAAACAATAATAAACTTTATGAATTTGTATTTTTAGTCTATATGAACTGGTTAAAACATTGAACAAATGTTAATTTTAACTGCTACAAATTCAGTGCATATTATATATAATATTTTTTTTTCTTTTTAGAATTTCGTAGCCCAAATTTAGAAGTACAAGTTATACACAAATAATTACAAGAGTAATTAAATCAACCTTGTATTCAGAAAAATCTGCAAGACCTACACGATATATTCAGATAATTTAAATGGCTTTGAAAGAACTGTTCATACATACATACATACATACATACATACATACATACATACACAAAACTCGATGTCTGTTAATAAGGAACTTAGAATTAGGTAACTATTGAGAATTAGTCATTGAACAACTTGTGAGAATGTTGCCTAACACACACACACACACACACACACACACATATATATATATATATATATATATATATATATATATATATATATATATATATATATATATGTATACATGTGTATGTGTGTGTGTGCGATTGATAGTACCTGTTGAGGTCCTAATTATGGGATAAATTGATCTGATATTTTATCATATTCAATTGGACTATGTGCAAAAAATCTCTTACGAAACAACGACACAAAAAATGTAAATCTTATCATACAATGAACATGATTCCCTAACCTCTAGGCATAAAATGACCCTAAAAGGGTTGACATCCCGTTAAAATCAATCAATCAATCATATTTAATGATGATGATGATTGTCATTATTATTATCTTGCACAGTAGAAATAATTTCAAATTTTTCTAACGTAAAATTTGAAACTATTTCTACAATGCAGCATTCAGTAAAAAGAAAGAAAAAAATGAAATCAATATTAAATTTCTTCATATCAAACCAACACCTCCCTCAAATTTGCAAATCACCCCCTCTCAAGGGTTGTACTTCCTGCATGGGAAAAAAAAAAGAACTTGTTTTAGTTTTAATATGATCACTCGTGACTTCATATTACTGGTTCAAGGGAGAGAACTCTTCATTGCACTAAATGAATTGGCGTTGATAATTATAATTCGAGTCTCATTGGGTGCCCTGTACATCCGTATTTGTGCCACAATTAATCATCATCATCATCATCATCATCACCATCATCATCATCATCATCATCAAGTCGCGCTGACAGCACGGAATTCCCTGACCCTATCCATCCCTATCATCCATCGCTCCTGACTAGGTCCCCCTCGACGTTATTTAGTATCCTCAGAGAAGATAGGGCCCTATTTAAGATAGATAGGGCCCTATTTAAGATAGATAGGGCCCTATTTAAGTCCTTGCTGGTTGGATAACACTGGCGCACCCATATGTAGGAATTCATTAGAGAACATCACTTATGAGTTTGTCCTTGCTTTTCCAGCAGTGTCCTGCATGTCTTGTTTATCTTATTTAGATGGTTTGTGAGATGGGAGGTAGGTGGCTGTACAGCTGCTGTTTTCTGGGGTGTTGCTTCCAGGATTTGTTCAAAACAGCACATAGCATTCTTGTGTAGTTCCCGTCTAGTTTTTTCTTAATGCTATTCGTTAGCATCCATGTGGTCCATTTGTACAGTAGTATTGTCATAACTTTCGCTTGGAAGAAATTCTACTATTTTATCAGAGAGGTCAGATTGCCTTATGATTACTAACCTGCCAATAGTGGTCCATGTCTTTGTGAGGCATATGATGTCATCATTTTCAGTAAATAAGATATTGCTGCAGTGTTTTTTTTCTTCTTCACCAATTCTTTTTATTCCACTCAAGGCCCTGGAGATAGCTGCTGTGTTACCATAGACGATATTCAGTGGCAGTTACTGGTACAGGAAAGCCATCTTACACAGGTCAATAATTCCCATCACATTCTATCATCTGAAATCAAACACTAAGATTGGGTTTTAGCTTTGGGAGCAAGAAGAAGTCTTCAGGAGCCAAATCTACCCAATATAGTAGCTGTAGGGATGAGAGTTGTCTCATGATTTGTCCTAAAATTTTCAATAGGTTTCTGCCCAATCACTCTCCTATGAGCAGGATATGACACAAGGTCAATTTTTATGTGGAGTTTAACAGGTTTAAATTCAAAGTTTTCCTTCTGCACTGGTTTGACCAGTCGGCTATAGAATACACTGACTGCTTCTCTGCAGAGGGGTAAGACCCCCAACCCAATGAATGTCCTGGTTATGACACTAAAGCAATCTGATGCCGAGGTTCCAGTAATGCTGGAGTTTTGGAAAATGCGTAGTACCTTTTCATTGCCATTGCTCCCAGGTCCATTCTGGCCCGGAGTGGTAGCACCTGATAGGGTCATATCTATGGGTCAAATAGAACTAAATTGTGTACTTATACTAAACTGAATCGCTTGAAATTTTGACATTTAAACTTTTTACTTGTGCTAAACTAAATTGTTTGAAATGGAACTGTTTTTTTTTTACCTTGAAACTGTATTTATGCTAAAATGAATTGTTTTAAATAGAACTGTTTTTGTATCCTAAACTGAATTTTTTGAAATTTAGAAATAGAACTATTTTGATATTTAAACTGCTTACTTATGTTAAGCTGAATTGCTTGAAATAGAACTGTTTTGACATTTAAACTGTATAATTATGCTAAACTAAATTGTTTGAAATGGTACTGTTTTTTTATATTGAAACTGTGTAATTATACTAAACTGAATTGTTTGAAATAGAACTGTTTATATGTATAAAAATGGATTTGGCATTAAAAACCTACAATGTTTAATGTACCATAAAACCAAACTAAATCCTAGACTGCTATTTACTTATAACTGGGGGAAGAATAGTTGGATTCATACCTTTCCCATTGGTATTAATGCTATGTGAAAATACAAACAGCTTTGATGATGATTTGAACTTGGTTCACAATGTTCATTTCCTATGATGATATCCATTATATCACAAACACCACCACTTTAAAAAATTCTCAGTATGATTGTAGTGCATGATGTGGTAGGTCATCAGGATTTTTTTTCAACATAATTGTTGTCCATTTATGCAGAACGTTGTCTGGATTTGAAATTGATTTGGTTAACTTCTTCCCAATTTGAAATGCTGGTACCATTCATAATATTTTGTAAAGCTCAAACTCCAAGTAATGAGACAATAATAATGTGAGATTTTATTTTTTTTTTTAGTTTTTATATTGCTCTGTTGATGAGCATTTGTGCACTTTTTCATTTATCAAACATATTTATGATTGTTCAACTAACGCACACACACACACACACACACACACACACACACACACACACACACACACACACACACACACACACACACACACACACACACACACACGTGTATATATATATATATATATATATATATATATATATATATATATTGGTTTGGTTTGGTTTGTTTGGTTTTATGGCATATCAACCTTTGTAGGTTATTTAACGCCAAATCCATTTTTATGTAAATAATCTGTTCTATTGAAAACAGTTCAGTTTAGCATAAGTACACAGTTTAATTGTCAAAAACATTTACATTTCAAACTATTCAAGCAGTTATATGTAATAATTCAGTTAAGTGTAAATACAGTTTTAATGTCGAAAAACAGTTCTATTTGAAATAATTCAGTTAAGCATAAGCACGCAGTTTAAGTGTAAGTATGGTTTAATTGTCAAAAACGTTTCTATTTCAAGCTATTCAGTTTACTCAATTCAGTTTAGCATAAGTATGCTGTTAGTTCTATTTAACCCATAGATAGGGCCCTATCAGGTGCTACCACTCCGGGCCAGAGTGGACCTGGGAGTGATGGCAATGAAGGGGTACTCCGCATTCCCCAAAGTTCCAGCACTGCTGGAACCTCACCATCAGATTGTTTAGTGTCATATCCAGGACACTCGTTAGGGAGGGGTCTTACCCCTCTGCAGAGGTGCAGTCAGTGTATTCTACAGGCCCAGCTGACTGGGCAATATATATATATTGACATTTTAGTAATAATGTGATGGTTTCAGTAATGAAGATGTTCAAATTTTCTCTTTAAATTCCCCCCTTGAAATTCTTAAATTATTGAATACAGAATGACCACTGAATCATTGATATTATGTGACAGATAAACCTATATTCTTACAAAATGAGCCACAACATTTCTCCCCATTAACCTATTTTTTCTTTCTGGGACACTGAGGGTTAGTAACAGTTAATGTGTCTCTGTCTCTCTTGTGTGTCATCCAGCAGTGTCTGTTGTTTGTTTCTTCTGTGGTTTTACTGTCTTTTCAATGTTTGTCTATCTTCTTTGTTATTTGTGTGGTAACTCAGGCTCTTGTGAATCCATGAAAAACTCACCTTTCATGTGCACCAAAATGACATATGAATTGTTCTCTGTGTCATGTGTTAATTAACTGGCATATTTAATTTAGGTGACTCTAATACATAGTCACCATACTATTTCTGTGCTACAGTAACCACTCAAGAAAAGTGGCTGTGTGCTTTGCAGTCAGGAGAGTGTATGATGGATAGGAATTTTGGACTGTTATGTTGAGTTAGGGGTTTTGGGAGGGTAATTCTTTACCTGTCTTTTCTGTGAAGGGTGGTCAATTTTTATTTGTCCTTTGGTTTTCTGAGAAGTAAGTAGATTCTTGACTTCTTTCTAGATCCAAGATATTTCTCTTGTCATGTTAACACTCATCAATACCAATGCAAGGAATTTCAATTTTATCATTATTATTGGTCATTGATAATTAATCAAAATATGATTGATTTTTGTAAGCTAGAGGGAGGGAGAAAGAGAGCAGCTGACAATTAGATGTTTCTTGTGGCTCACTTCTGATACCAGCTAGACTATTCTATTTGGGAGATCAAAACTTTCTAACTATCCCAGTTGATGTTCAGATACACTTCTCTTTGCTCAAACACACACTATGCCTTTAGTCTATCCTCTCTGATGGTCAAATCTACTGTCTGACTGTCAAGTACTCTCCTTTCAGACCCTCTAGCATGAAATTCCAAGAATGACC
>CAUZXS010000872.1:12500-18672 GCA_963585895.1 Sepioteuthis lessoniana | reverse complement strand
CAAATCTCAAAGAAATTCGACAGATGATTTAAGACTGTATTGGAATTAGAATAAAACTGGGGTGAGAAAGAAAAAAAAACTTAAATGATGAAACGACCCCACAAAAAAAAATGAAATAGAGAAAAAAAGCAGTGGTGATGTTTAGAATAAGGAATGAAGAATAAATGTAAACTGTGAAATAAATAAATAAATAAAGAAAGAAAGAAAGAAAGAAATGAAATGTAATAGGTGTGAAAAATAAAAAAATGAGCAGGAAAAAATTATGATGAAATAAAAGTCAATAAATAAAAAAAAAATGAGAAAATCAGTATTAAAGTTTAAAATTTATAAATGAATGTAAAATGATAAAGTGAAAGAAAGAAAGAAAAAAAGAAAGAAAGAAAGAAAGAAAGAAGGGAAAAGGAAGGAGAGAAAAGGTCTGCTCATATATGAATATAAAAAATGTATGTAACATATTCAAAAGAAAGAAAGAAAGAAAGAAAAAAGAAAAAAAGAAAGAAACGCAGTACTAATGTTTAAAAATAACAAACGAATGCAAAATATTTAAGTGAAAAAAAAGAAGGGAAGGAAGTAATAAAGAAAGAGGAAAAAAAGAGAAAGAGGAAAAAAGAAAAAGAGAAAAAAGAGGAATAAAAGAAAAGTAATATTTTTGCTTTAAAATAACAAAAAAGTGTAAAATATTCAAAATAAATAAATAAATAAAGAAAGAAAGAAAGAAAGAAAGGAAGGAAGAAGTATGAAAGATCAGTTGTAATAATAGTTCAAGTAAAATAAATAAATAAAGAAAGAAAGAAAGAAAGAAAGAAAGAAAAAAGAAAGAAAGAACAGCAGTATTAATGATTTAAGAAAGAAAGAAAGAAGTTTGAAAGAACAGCAGTATTAATGATTAAAGAAAGAAAGAAAGAAAGAAAGAAAGAAAGAAAGAAAGAAAGAAAATCCTTATTAATGTTTAAAAATAGCCAATAAATGTAAAATGTTCTTGAGAAAGAAAGAAAGAAAGAAAGAAAGAAAGAAAGAAAAATTAGCGTTGAAAATGAATGGAAAAAAAGGAAATAGGGAATTATTTTAAAGTCTTACAAAAGTGAAAATTAGAAATAAAAGAAAATTTTCCAAAAGACCAATGCAAAGATTCGTGTAAGATAAAAAATTAAATAAATCATTACTGAAAAGAAAAACGGAGTGAATGCAACATAAAGTATTAGGCAAAATTTTGGAAATTTTCGTCATCATATATGAACAATAACTTTTGAAAATTGTAATACAAACATCAAGGAAATGACTAGAAACAACTGCAGGTTTTAGAAATTAGTTCACTACATTAATAGTTTGGTGGTAACAAATCAATGATGTTATGCACGATGTCGACCTATAGTCGGATATATATGGTATTAGTATCGGAGAAAATGTACTCGGCAACGCGTGTTCAAATCCTTAACGAGGCTGATTGCATTTTACACAAAAAAATAATACCTTTGTGAAATGAATCCAAATATTCTCCCTCCTGCTATTGGTTAATATTGGAATAGACGGGGTTCTTTTGCCATGCTTAAGTCACCACTCCAGGAGAAGGAAAACTCTGAGGTCAAGACTATCAAACTCTATTTGAAATAATGACCTTGGGTTGCTTCCTGCCCATGCGGAGGGGTTAGTAAAATACAAATATGGTAAAAACTATAAATTAATAACTGATAACGGAAGAAGAATTTTTAATTCACTTTTTTTGTCAAATCATTTCGTACATTATGACAATCATGGAAAAGAAAACTAGCAACGCCGTTTTTTTTTAATGTTTTTAACTATGTGCCGACATTGTATATAGTACAGTTTTCGAGTATTCGCTGCCCACTGAGTTTACCTTTATTTCATAACGCAACTGTATTCTAACGTGTTTTTATTTTGTCATTCTCCGATAAATTGAATATATATATATATATATATATATATATATATATATATATATATATATATACTTTCATTAATAAAATTATTACCAAATAATACTTACACACACACACACACACACACACACACATATATATATATATATATATATATATATATATACATTCTGAAAAGAAGAGATTATTAGTGATCATTAGCTGAACTTAAGTTATCTTTGGCCCTTCTTTCTACTATTAGCATTTTCAGAATTCAACTTCTATAATGTGGACTAAAAATAAAAGGAAGAAAAACAAACTTTTTGTGATCGGGAATTAATGCAAACATTTTTAAAATAAGTTTATCATATACATAGAGGTAATTCATGGCAAGGAATTTCATTATAGAAATACATTGAAACTCGGTAAGAATTAAGTTGTTTTAAGTAAGGAATAGATGCTAGCCTTACTGAAAATACTGGAATGTTTGCTTTATTTGCATGATACGAATAGTATTACAATAGAACATGATGTGAAGTGACTAGAAAGGATTCAATATTGAGATTGGCGGGTATATAAAGAAGAGTCATAAGGATAATGAAAAGAATGAAAGACAATTACAGAAATTAGTATTAACTACTTTACTCGAAAGAAAAGTGAAAGGTGATCTAACTGAAACTTTCAAAAATTTAATGGAATTCCTAATTATGATAGACATTTTTCCAATACTTCCCGAATTGGAAATTTAGTGTCAAGATAGATTTAAAAAATTAAGTTGGATTTTTTGTTAATGCCGCCATATATTTTTGTCAAAATTTACCTGATAAGATCTAAAAGAACCGTAGTAACAGACAATTTTAAGATTAATTTCGAACATTTTAGAAAAAATGGAAAGAAAAAATTTAGAGGGCATTTTGGGGAACTTTCGGATGTATTATTTAACCGAATCTGGTCTGTATGTTGGTGTTGTATGAAGAGTGTATATGTTCTGTGCAGAGATTATTTTTAGGTAGGTGGATGTGAGAGAATAATAAAGGTGGAGATACCCAAGGAGGCATAACAAAAAAGAAAAGGAAACCTTAAAAGAGAAATTAAAACCTTTCTAATAGCAGCACAAAATAACGCCATAAGGACGAACTATGTCAAAGCAAAAGTAGACAAGATGCAAGAAAATACGTGGTGATATATAAGAAAATATTAATTACATAAGCGAATGCAGCATATTATCTCAAAGCGAGTATAAGACTTGACATGACTGGGTGAATAAGGTGATTCACTGGGAATTGTGCTAAAGTTTAAATTTGATCCTAAAAACAAATGATATATTCACAATCCGGAATTCTTCCTAGAAAATAACACGCTCAAAATTCTTAAGGATTTTGAGATACAAACAGATCACCTAATCTCGTGCAGAAGACCAGACCTAGTGATAATCAACAAAAAAAAAAAAAAAAAAAAAAAGAAAAAAAAAAAAGAAAAAAAAAGGAGAACGAGTCGAATTGTGGGAAGTAGATTACAAAGGAAGTTCGGATAGAACGAACGCAATTATTATTTTTATAATTTGACTTTTTGCGAGTCTTTTTTTTTTTTTGTACCAACTGTAATGAAAACAGGACAAGAGATTCTGTCTAGTAATCTTTTATTCAATCTTACAACTTGTTTACTTGACAAGCGGAAATGTACAGCTTTTATAGCTTGGATTATCAAAGAGGAGATAATCCATATTCACAACATTCTCTCCACCCAATTTCTCACTGATAGGGAAGAAAGTCCCTTAAATGTCCAGGCTCCCTACGAGCTCGCAGTGGCCGCCTCGGCAGTCCATGATTCGTGGTCGGAGTACTCGAACAGGGAGGCTCTTCAGTGCGAGCCTGTCTGTGGGTTCAAAAATACCTTGCTCCGAAATGTTTTCAGCACTTGTCGGCTGAATCGCTTTCTGGATCTGTGGTAAATCTCTCCGGTCGCATAAATTGTTCCTTTCTTCATTGAATAAATTGTAATGAAAACAGGACAAGAGATTCTGTCTAGTAATCTTTTATTCAGTTAAGAATCTGACTACTCTTCTTCTTGACTAGCGGAAATGTACACCTTTTATAGCTTGGATTATCAAAGAGGAGATAATTCATATTCACAACACCAACGTCAGCTGGTGTTTCGCTGGAGTATAAATGATTGCAAGTGTCCTCAGTCCTCCTGGACTCTTCTCAGTTTTCTGGCCAATCTTTAACAATGCTGTAGCTTGGATGGTCTCGATTCATCCTCTGATGTCCTACTCTTCCAGCCAACCTCGTACAGCTCGTAGGGACCGTTCTAAGCGTGCCAATTACTATTGGTATTACTGTCACCTTCATGTTCCACAGTTTTCATAGCTCTCAAGCGAGGTCCAAGTATTTGTCTTTCTTTTTGGCTTCCTGTATAATCACTCTGTGGTCCACTCGGACGGCAAAATCCGCAATACAGAAGTTCTCTTTTTTTTTCTTCTTACTTTCTTTTTTTATTTTATTATTGTGTTTGAACATCACTGATCAGGATTAGAGGATCTGTTCATATTCTCAAAATCCTAGAGAATTTCATGAGCCTCATTCTCAAAGACGGATTCTTGTTTGTGCATGTAGTATGTTTAAATTTCAATTTCTTGCACTGTTCCCATCGGATCTTTAACATTATTACGCTTGTTTTCACGCCATCGTTAGCTTATGGTGTTTTTATACAGGAGCCTGACTGACAGCATGCATAAGCCTCTAGTATTCTAATCAATTTATTATTATTATTATTATTATAATTATTGTTCACTCATTAGAGCTTTTCACATCAGCGATAGCCGATGGTTTTTCACTGAAGTCTGAGTGACAGCAAGTCTCCTCAAGTCTCCAGGATTCTTCTTAGTATTCTGGCAGTTCTCAACAATGCTGTTGTTTGGATGGTCTCCACTCGTCCGCCAACCTCCAAGTCCTCTAGTCCCTTTAGTAATCCCTTAGTTACTGTTCCAAACGCACCTATTACAATTGGTATAATTGTCACCTGCATTTTCCACAGTTTTTTCAGTTCCCTAACAAGGTCGAGGTACTTATCCTTCTTTTCACATTCTTTCTGTTTTATCCTGTGGTCTGCCGGGACAGCAAAGTCGACGATTTTGCAAGTTCTCTTTTTTTTGTTTATTATTATTATTAAGTCTGGTCTCCTGGCCGGGATTAGGTGATCCGTTTTTATATTAAAGTCCCATAGGAGTTTATGCGAGTCATTTTCTAGGACAGGTGCTGGGTTATGCATATACCATTTGTTAGTATGGTCGAATTTAAATTTCTTACACATTTCCCAGTGAATCACCTTACCGACCCAGTCGTGTCTCGCCTTATACTACCGCTGTGCTAATTTGCTGCATTCGCTTGTTATATGATTTATGGTTTCATCTCTGTTGCCACATAGCCTGCATTTGCTATTTTGTTGCGTCTTATCTATTCTCGCTTTGATATGATTCGTTCTTATGGCGTTGTCCTGAGTTGTTATTAGGAGAGATTCAGTTTCTCTCTTAAAGTTTCCTTTTCTTAGCCATGTCCACGTTTTGTCGTGTGAGATTTTGTTTATTAATCGTTTAAAGCGCCCATAAAGTTGTTTTCCTTCCCATTTTGTTTCCTAGTTACTGTCATTCTGTTGTTCATCGTGTTCTCAGTTTCATGTCTGGTGGCTGTAATGAGTCCTCCTTCGTGTTTTTGTATATAGTTTTTGAGTCGATGTATGGATGTGTCAACGCTGTCTTCAGTGCTGGCAAGTCCTCTTCCTCCCTCTTTTCTAGATTATTATTATTATTATTATTATTATTATTATTATTATTATTATTATATACTTATTAGAGTTTTTCACATCAGCGTAAGCTGATAGTCTTTCACTGGAGTTTGAGTGACAGCAAGTCTCCTCAAGTCTCCAGGACTCTTCTCAGTATTCTAGCCATTCTCAATAATGTACTAGTTTGGATGGTCTCCATTCGACCGCCAACTTCCAAGTCCTCCAGTCCCTTTAGTAATCCTTTAGTTACTTTACCGAAAGCACCTGCCACAATAAGAATAATTGTCACCTGTATGTTCCATAGTTTTTTTTAATTCCCTTTACATGTTAACTCATTACCTATCCTCCCTTTGGTAGGAGCCATTTTTATGGACGTACAAAGTAGTAAAGTAAAGACCACAAATGTATCCAATTGCATTGGCTTTATGCAATGATTCAACATACGGTAAACAATATTGTATGTACAAGGATACTCAAGACATATATCAATAGATATATACAACCGAAATATA
>CAUZXS010000872.1:5000-10000 GCA_963585895.1 Sepioteuthis lessoniana | reverse complement strand
ATAAAAAGTGTGTATAAAGAAGAATAAAAGAGGGACTATAATTTAGATAGAAGAAAGAAAGAAAGAAAAACGATGTATAAATAAGAATAAAAGAGGGACTATCACAGAAAAAAAGAAGGCAAACGAATATAGAAAAGAAAAAAAGAAAGAAAGAAGATAAAAGGAAAGAAAGCAAGAAAATAAGAAATGTGTATAAAAAATAATAAAAAAGAGACTATTAAATGAAAAAGAAGGCAAAGAAAGAAAGAAAGAAAGAAAGAATAAAGGCAGAAGGAAATAGAATTGAAGTGGTAACTACTTCGAAAAGAATGAAAGGAATTTTGGAAGGCAATAAAGAGACAACGAATAAAAACTGAAAATAATTTTAGACAATGAAGAAAATTGAAACCAAACGAGAATCGGTGATGTAACGCAGGAGAAACAAAATATGGACGCTGAAGATATAAAATATTTCAGGGGTGATTGTTTCTTGGTGGCAGATGAGGACATTGTATCGCACGTGTTTTCACACGTTGTATAAAAAAAAGAAAGAAAAATTTATATCATCAGAAACTACTCCATTGCAAAAAAATCTTATACTCAAAACGAGGTAAGTAGTACTCTTTAATACTTCAAATAGTATAAAAAATAATCAATAAAAAAGATAGTTAATAAAAATAAAACAGCGACAAAGATTAACAGAATAGAAAGAATACAAGAAATTAAAAGAAAATAAGTAAAGCAAAAATATTTATAAAAATCCACCTTCAAAGATTGGTTTGTTGGGTTTTATGGCATATCAACCTTTGTAGGTTATTTAACGCCAAATCCATTTTCATGCAAATAATCTGTTCTATTTAAAACAATTCAGTTTAGCATGAGTACACAGTTTAAGTGTCAAAACCCTTTATTTCAAACTATTCAAGAAGTTATATGTAACAATTCAGTTAAGTGTAAATACAATTTTAATGTCGAAAAACAGTTCTATTTCAAATAATTCAGTTAAACATAAGCACGTATTTTACATGTAAGTACGTTTTAATTGTCAAAAACATTTCTATTTCAAGCTATTCAGCTTACTCAAACAATTCAGTTTAGCATAAGAATGCTGTTAGTTCTATTTAACCCATAGATAGGGCCCTATCAGTTGCTACCACTCAAGGCCAGAGTGGACCTGGGATCGATGGCAATGAAGGGGTACTCCGCATTCACCAAAGCTCCAGCATTGCTGGAACCTCATCATCAGATTGTTTAGTATCATATCCAGGACACTCGGTTTGGGGGGGTCTTACCCCTCCAACTTCAAAGAGAAATATGTTTATATAATCGAGTATTTAAGAGTGCTAACTTACACTCAGATGGAGTTGTAGTATCTGATAGGTCACATTTATGGTTCAGACGGAACTACGTAATCATTTACTGAGCATTATAATTACTATTAGTTAATTGAAAACATATAGCTTAATGCAAATTGTTTCTATTTGATAGGAGTAATTTATAAACAGAATTATTTATGTTAAATAATATCTGAAAACATTTAAATCTGTGCAAATAGAATTATCAGTATTAGATAGTAATACTTGAAACATTTACCAGTGTTAAACATGATTAATACTAAAAAGAATTAAAAATGATTCATATTGAATAGAATTATTTGGGTTTGATAACAATACTTGCAACCATTTATAGCACATAAATGAACGAGCTGTGACTCGTTTAAAAATAATGTTACCTAATGTTCACTTACAAATTATATATATATATATATATATAGTTCATGGAATTTAGACAGCGACCCTAGGTTTTATGGATTTTTTTGCCCGACAACAATCATAAGGCAGTTAATATAATGAAGAAAAACTTAACTGCTTGATGATTGTTGTTTTGCAATAAACTCCATGAAACCCAGGGTTGCAGTCTAAATTCCGTGAATTAGATATATATATCTAATATATATTTATTCATTATTATTATATAATCGCTCTATCCTAGATATTGAGCACTCTCCATATTATATTTCATTTGGTTCGACACGTACCCACAAAGTGTTTTAAGTGACAACCAACACTGTTATAATATATATATATATATATATATATATATATATATATATAAACAGGATTTGGCATCAGATAACCCGCAATGGTTAATATGCCATAAAACACAACCAAACCAAACCGCCTACGGATATACATGTCTCTGCGAATGTGAGTTCTCCTGGATGTCGCGAATACGAAAATTATGAATATACTAGTTTTAGTATTATTATCGATCCACAGCCCGTAACAGTTATTCCACTGACACGGATTTCTCACAATTAGTTATTAACTAAGATGTGTGTGGTTGAGAGCAAGGGACACCCAGTGAGACTCGATATCACTAGTAATGGTCTGCCTACTATCAGCGTAAACATTTCCTGAGTAGAAATTGCGTAAATACGTGCAGATGCGCTATCAAATAACTTACCTCAACCTAATTTACACGCGAAGGTGCGCGTTCATGTATTCCTTTGGTTTCTTTGTTTTTATTGGCATCTCAACTTTCATGGGTTATTTAATGCCAATGTCATCAGTGTCGAAGTACGGAAGGGATACTGTTTAACCCATAGTGGTAGGTGATAATGGAATTCATACCGTTCTCTAAGGTATTAGACCGAAAGTGAAGGTGAACTGAAGTTCTAACGAGCGTAATACGATGTCGCAGTCCAACATGTTTACAACTTTTCTACGGAAAATCAAACTTGATGCATATTGCGCCGTGGTCTGAAGACGATTTGAGGCAACTTTCTAACTGTGGCCAGTGATTCCTATTTTTGAAAGAAACAATATATATATATATATATATATATATATATATATATATATATATATAAGGAGGTTTATAATTTCTGGTTACTTTGTCAATCTGTAACATCCTTGGTACTTTTGGCAAAAAAAAAAAAACATTTAGAAAAGACCTACGCAAAAAATATAATCATGAACGTACCGAGAAGTCAATTCTGTAACTTCTAGACGTAAGATAACTTTAGACGAGATGAAATATCGTTAAAATTAATCAATTAATCGATACTATTTCATAGGAAACAATTTCATGGTTTACATCTATTCCTATTTAATGATAACTATTTGTTTGCATAGTTATATGGAATAAAACACATAAATCAAATACAAACATAATTTAAACAAATTTTTCGGACCCATAAATAGGACCCTAACAGTTACTACTACTCCGCTCCAGAGTGAATTTGAGTGTAATGGCTATAAAGGTGTACTCCATTATACCCAAACTCTGGAACTTGACCCTCACCTCCGGATACTGTTTTGTGACATACTCAGGGCAGCTTTTCAGGAGGTGATCTTAACCCTTTGCAGATCCGTCGACTGGGATGCAAGGCCAAAATATGATGTTACAAGGAGAACCGAACCCACTAAGAATGGTCAGCTAGTATAGCTCGCTAACCTTTAGACCACGTACGGTGATTCTTCTCATAATGTTATGTGATGTGCTGTTTAGTTTTGGCAGCAAGACTATAAGAAGGTTCAACCATAGGGAATCGAACTCACTACTCAATAAAATTCGGTTACCTTTGCTCGGCTTTCATATCTACAAACATAAGGAAAAGCACATTAAGTACCCAAATATACACAGATACCCACGAACTCATACATTTTTTTAATATCTAGCGACACACGGATCAAAACCATTTATTACCGACTCGATATTGCTGATCTGTCAAAATTAAAGACTTGGAGTAATGTATAATTTATTAGATTAATGTTTTGTAACTAATTACATAAAATTAACTTTATTATGATATTGTTCAACAATTTTGTTGCCATTCTGTAGCAATAAAAAAAGTTATCTAATTATATATATACATATATATATATATATATGTATATATATATATATATATATATATATATATATATATATATATAACTTTTGGGAAAACTAAAAAGGGACCCATAGAGCAAGTGGAAAACTTCAAAGCAAAACAAATTACATGGTGCGAGATCAATTGGACCCAAAGAGAATAAGTTTCCCAATAAAGGCCATAGACGGCATCCTACCAATTC
This sequence comes from Sepioteuthis lessoniana, assembly GCA_963585895.1. Classification (NCBI taxonomy): domain Eukaryota; kingdom Metazoa; phylum Mollusca; class Cephalopoda; order Myopsida; family Loliginidae; genus Sepioteuthis; species Sepioteuthis lessoniana. The sequence continues at coordinate 5,942 of CAUZXS010000872.1, read as the reverse complement.
CGCTCAACCTTAAATTATGTAAGTCGATAAGATCTGACCGATGCAATGCCTGTGGGAAGACTGCTAGCCTCAAATACATCCTCACTGGTTGCGAACATTCTTTGAAAAGCTACACGTGGAGACACAAACACATGTTGTGGGTCTTTGCCGAGATTACAAATGATGTTGCAATGCTACCAATTGAATTTCGTCAACTCAAAAGTAAATTTTGTAAAAGAAGGAAACATTCCAGGAGGTCATTTTAAAAAATATATATAAAAGTGCCAATCGTGGTTGTTTGATGGCTGCGCTGTAGTAGATTCGAAAAGTGGTCTCGCCTTTCCAACTGACATCACATTAACCTCGTTGGCTAATATGATCTCAGCTGGAGAGGCGAGACGACGTTTCAAATCTACTGCGACACATCCTGATCTTATGACCAGGCCAGTTGATTAAAAAAAAAAAAAAAATTTCTTCATTGAATTAACGGTTTCTTTTGAGGAAAACATTGACTGGGCACATCAACGTAAGCTTGAAAAGGAAAAAGATGTGCGTGATGAGTGTACGATGTGGTTGGATAAACAATATATTTTCTATTGAATTTGAACGCTGAGGTTGTATTGCCAAATGAACCCCACCAAAGCGGAGTAAACACGGTTTGTCAGAAGAAAAGAGGAATTATATTAAGAAAATGCATCTGCATAGATCTGGCAATCCCATTTTGTAACGAAAAATCAGCAAAGCATGCTGACGCCGTGGGGTTATGGTAATGATGCTTCGACCCCGAAATCAAGTCTGACCCCACTTTCCTCATCAGATGAAATCTTTGTTGGAAGCACTGCGGTTCTTTTTGTAAAAGCTGTTAGATGAAGTAATATATATATATATATATATATATATATATATATATATTATGGAGACGTGTTTTGTGTATGTGAATGAGTTACGTGCAGAATACATACA